>CAOJBI010587568.1:0-17304 GCA_948277035.1 Euphorbia corollata
TATATATATATATATATATATATATATATATACCGCAGGTCAGACATGAAAAAGTTTGCTAGTGTGAATAGAATGATTATCATATTTTATCATCAACTCTGGCAGCAGAATCTATACAAGAAAAGATAAAATATCCAAATAGACCAAACATTTCTAATACTTTTTATGGAATTAACAATATGGCAGTGTAAAAAACTCCTTCATATTATATATTATGTTTCATAAGACATAGTCAAAGACATACCTAAATTAGTAGAGTCATCACTCTTGTCTCCACCTTTCTCCCCTCTAGCTAAATCTTGCTCTAATTGCTCTTTAAAAATTTCAACCTGCTCCAGTCCAACTGAATATTTCTTTAATTCCTCTTGAATCAGTTCAGACAACTGGCCCAATTGTTCTCCTGTGAAATATGAATTTGGAACTGCTACATTGCAAGCGATAAATTTATTATTGATTTTGAAGAAAAAAAACGTAATCTGAAAAAAGCTAAGTTCAACAGATTTCATTGCAAGGGATGTAGTTTGCAAGGTGAATTGTAAATTTCCAATTTAGTCAGTACCTGAACTAGAGCCATTAGTCATCACTTTTTTTCCTTTGATCTTTTCTCCGTGCATCCGTAGCTTTTCTTCCATATTTGGAGTAGGCCTAAATGAGCTACATAATTTAGTTTGGTAGGCGAATGAAAACATAATGTTTGCCTCATCAATTTTTTTTTGCTCTTCGTCCCATTTGTACTAGAGCATTAATAGCACTTATCCATTCATTTTCGCCGGTTCCTCTAAGGAATCTTCCAACGAGCACCACTAAATTGGGGTTCCCCTGGCAAAGTGAAGCAACTTCCCTTGCTATGTCATCCCTAACTTGAAACTGATCAGTCGTATCCTCACCATCCTTCCTTTCAACACTCTCCTTCTCAACTACTATCTCCTGATCATCCTTCCCTTCAATGCTCTTCTTCTCAACTACTATCTCCTTATCATCCTTCCCTTCAATGCTCTTCTTCTCAGCATATTTCTCCTCACCAGCTTCAATACTCTTCTTCTCAACATTTTTCTTCTCAACAACCTTCCCTTTCTTCTTGGGCATTACTTTGAAGACTTTTCCAAATAAGCGCACCATGGGGTTTCTTCTCGCTCCTGCTATGGCTGGTCCAAGGATATTAGCATCTTTCTTGTATTCAGCTCTCTCCTCCTCATCCTTCTCGACATCCACTGACATCCTAAACAACAAATCGAATGCATCATCATCTGATAATACCTCCATCTTCATACAAACACCCGCATCCATCTCATAAGGGACATTGTCATGAATTATACCGACAATAATTTTACAACCCAATGTTAGATCGATTCCGATTTCTTCCAGTTTGATTGGCTGGCTCAAACTATCGATTACCATCGCAAACCTTCTCTTCTTATGTAGTCCTCTATGAATTAAAACACACCTTTCCGTGGTTTTTCTCTTTCCCCAACTTTCATAGCTTTCTAGTTCGAGCTTCCTGGCAATTTCGAGCTGCATATCTTCAATCGAGTTGGAAGAGAGGTAAAATACAGTACGATACTCATCACAGAGAATGTTGCATAGGTATCGCAACAACGTCGAAAGTCAACTCCTCCTTTGGCCAACAATTCCCATTATGCGCTTGTTTTCATTCCGGGCTTCTTCTACCACTTTCTCATACCATATGAAGATATTGTTTAAAGAATGAATTCTTAAAGATAATGAATCCGTGTTGAATTTGCTTAAGAACTTGGGCAAGAATGTCAATGTTTTCAATGAATTTACCCATTCTTTCATTGTTGAAAGGTTAAATAAATATTAGTGATTATGTTTTATATTTAAAAAGGTAATTAGCTTTGTAAATCATATTAGATAATTGAAAAACACAAAAATTCTGTGACAAATTTAAAACAAATCATGTGTGACTAAAATTGACAAATTTTGATCAACATTGACTTATTAACATTTGTATATCTGTTATCATCATCATCATATTTTTCATATTTATTTATTCAACTTTTAAAGCACAACAATTAGGATCTGATTTTTAAGTAGAAGTAGATTAAATTTTTATAGAGTCCATCTCTTCTTAGACATGTGATCCACTTGTTTCTATTGTTTGAAATGAAGTTTGAGCCAGAATTCTATTATAAAAATTCCATCAGTAACCATCATCCTTATTAAGCTATCTTCCCTCGAGAATTCTATCACAATGATATAACTGGTAAACATTTTCCTCAATATTGGAAATGACATTGAAGAATTCTTCCTTGCTTACCTTAGTCCTTTCAATGAATCTGTTGGTGTATCTTGTTTTGTCTTATACCGTTGCTTCTAACTTCGGAAGCCGATGATGAATTGGATCAAATGAGACTAAAGACGGCTCAAACAAACTCTTTGGTAATGCGAACATTTCCTCAGGAACTCTTTGCATGGACGACAAACGCATCAGGCGTGAAGAATTCGCTTACGCCATCAAGAAATTAAACTTTGAGATAGGGATAAAATTACAAAAATCCTCAGTAGACTTCTTATACATTTAGAATTCCTTAATAGTTAGATTTCTGAGACTAAAAAACTTTTTAAATGACTAATTAATACTCATTATTATTTAAAAATATTTCACATGTTTCCCAGATTCATGAATATATTACTTAATTCATATTCATATTAATTGATTAACGCTAGGTGACATGCAAGGACGGATATGTAGTAGGTGATGGGCCTCTTTTTACCATTTTATTAAAATTATTAAAATATATGTGATTAGGGTAGTAGCAGAAGTTGTTTTATCTTGTCTACTTTAACTTTTTGCAAATTTTACTTCTCTACAAAAAAAAATATTCTATACAGTCAAAGTTATACGATTAATTTTTACATATTTATATAAATTTATTTTTTTATATGTATTCCGTCCAATCCATCTCTAATGAAAAACACATTTTTATATGCTTACCAAAACTTTTTACTCAAAAATAAAATTCAATCTCTTTATTTAATCACTATTCTACCCTCTATTTCATGAAGTGGTATCAGAGCTAGGAAAAAAATTAAAAATATTTTATTAATTTTTTATTTGTTAGCATTTTATTTTTTAATTCTTCATATTTTCTCTAATAAAGTGATATTAAAACAAATGAAATAAATAGAGTTAAGTGAGTGAAGTTTTGGATTAAATAAATTATTTGTTAGCTATTTTACATTTGTTAGTTATTTTTCTTTCAAACAACAAAGTTTTTTTTACTATATTAGCTTTTATTACAAATTGAAAGTTCCTAAACTTATATATATACGTAAAAATTATTTCTAAAATAACTTTAATTAAATTGTAAACAACATCCACATTACCTTAATAGAATTATATATAAATCTAACCTATGTTGTTCTGAACTCCCATGTTTTTCCACTCTCAATTTGAAGCTTTGACTCTATTTCAATCCGAATACTGTCTGTGGTATCCAATTCATCTCCAATGAAAAGCACATTTTTATATGTTGATCAAAATTTCTCACTCAAATGTTTAAGAAATGTGGATTTACTCATACCTAGAGTCTCAAACACACAAATTACTGAATTTTGATCCTTCATTATCTCCCTGAATTGTATAGGGTACCACTAAAGTCTAAGAAATGTTTCCTTAGTACCATCCTATCATGTGGGGGGATGTGCTCTTCACAAGTCTTGTCAAATTGAGTCTCGTATAACTTGTTGATTGCTTTGAGGAGTATTGTAATTAGTTGGGAGTCTTTACAATGATTTATGAAACCATTTATCATATTTGCCTCCCGCGTCTTATCCTTCTGAACATAACTTATTATAATTTCCTACAAGTGGTATCAGAGCTTCGTTTCTTTCGTACGTTCATAACTGCGTTAAGTTCGTCTTTAAGAAAATAAATGGTTATTTTTTCAATAATTAATGCTAAACTTGTTGGGTTAAAACTTAAAAGAGATAATAGATTTTAATTTGATTGTATAACCAAACAAATATTATATTGTAAAAAAAAAACAAATCTTGGACGACAACTTCTACTACTACCCTAATCACATATATTTTAATATTTATAATAAAATGGTAAAGAGAGACCCTTACCCACCTATGTGAGCTTGAGTCAACTAATTTTGAAGTTGTAGATGGCTTGTACCATATTCCGCAGTCTTTGGTTCATTCGAGATACTTGAGTACACTTTTTCCAGCTCTATAAAGAACTTGAGTTGGATTCTGCATAAATCTTAGAAGCAAGCTTGTAGCATACTTGATATCTGTTCTTATTACTGTGAGATATAGCGTTAATCAATTGATATGATATTTGAAAAGATTTAATTGACAACTCTCTTTGTTATTAAAAAACTTAATATAATTTACAGCTGTAATCATGTATCCGTTTTCGTGAATTTAAATTCACCACTCCCTCCCATTATTCTACTTAAACTCACCACTCTCCCCCTTCCCACCACCATATCAAACTCATTTTCTTTCTTTATTTTTTATTTAGAAATGACTTTCCGATTCTAGGTATATGTGCTTGAACATAACATTCAGACAAAATATCTGATAATTCTTATTTTTTTTATGCTTTCTATCACTCTCTTTTACTTACTTTTTATTTAGTCTAGTTTCTTGATTGTAATTCGTACTTGAATTTTGTTGTAGATGCTTCCAACCATGTTCACAAGGGAGCATGAACTTGAACTTCTCGATGTTGCTCGACTGACTATGCAAGATGGCCGGGTTTGGGTACTCGGCCTTAAAAAAATAAGCAACAATGTTTTCCTTGATCTTTCCTTAAATGAATTTGCCAATTACTACTCTCTCTCTCTCTCTCACTAGCATTTGTTGGCCTTTAAGTACATGGGCTTGTCTCGGTTTTCGGTTTGTATTTTCGACAAAAAAATACCGAAATGGAGATCTCGTACACGGTGCTTGTTATGTCATCCTTGCCTTGAATATGACCAGTCGTATCTTATCATATTTCTCCTCACCATCATTCTCTTCACTACTCTTCTTCTCAATATATTTCTCCTCACTAGCATTCCCTTACTACTCTTCTTCTCAACATCTTTCTTCTCATTAGCCTTCCATTAAGCATTTTTCCCATCATCCTTCTTCTTGGGCATTACTTTGAAGACTTCTCCAAATAAGCGCATCTTGGGGTTACTTCTCGCTCCTGCAATGGCTGGTCCAAGGAAATTAACATTTTTCTTGTCCTCAACTTTCTCCTCCTTATCCTTCTACTCAGCATCCAACTCCTCAAATGTCATCTTAAACAACAAATCAAATGCATCATCATCCGATAATACATTCATCTTCATAGAAACACCCGCATCCATCTCATAAGGCAAAGTATCATAAATGGTACCAACAATTATTTTATAGATCAATATTAAAGATTCCGATCTCTTATAGTTTGATTGGTTGACTCAAACTATCAATCACTATTACAAACCTTCTCTTCTTATGTAGTGCTCTATGAATTAGAGCATGCTTTTCTTCTCAACTTTTGTAAATATCTTTTATTGTCAATGTCACATTTTTTGTTATTGTTGGTGTATAGATGCAGTGTGCATTATATTGTAGTGAGTTTTTCCTAAAGAAAGTAAATTAATTTAATATTTTATTTAATTGTATTATACTTGAGAAGAAAAATAAAAAATGAGAATGATTTGTAATTGAAATTTCATCTTTTCTTTTAATCACTATTTTACCCTTTATTTCATGAAGTGGTATCAGAGCTTAGAAAATATAAAATATAAAATATTTTATGAATTTTTTATTTGTTAGCATTTTATTTTTTAATTGTTCATATTTCCTCTAACAAAGTGATATTAAAGCAAGTGAAAGAAATGAAGCAAAGAGAGTGAAGCTTTTGTTTAAATAATTTATTTGTTAGTCATTTTTCTTTCCTTCAACAAAATTTTTTCTACGACATTAACTTTTATTATAAATTGAACAAATGAGAGATTTTTCAAAAAGACACAAGTTTTGGGTTGTTGCAGGATTCATCAGTAACTTCTTGGATGAGTTTTTGCTTGGCTTTATCATCAACATCATCCAATCTAATATCCGGTGTATTAGACATACGACACAAAAGAGTCTTTGCATTTGTATTTGACAAAACAACTGAGATAATATAGTCAACAATCATCTCCTAATACATATCAACATAGCATTGCAAAGACCACCTTGGTCTTGTATTTGAATTCTATTCCTTTTCTTACCAAGTCTATTGGTTCATTCAAACTGTAAAAAATAATGGCAACATTCATATTTCTCATTGCTATGTTGACCATTGAAGATATTTTTGATGTTGATCTTAATTCCCATGTTTTCCACTCTCAATTTGAAGCTTTGACTCTATTTCAATCTGAATATTATCTGTGGTATCCAATCCATCTTTAATGAAAAACACATTTTCATATGCTGACCAAAACTTTTTTATTCAAATGTTTAAGAAATGTGGATTTTCCCATTCCTCGAGCCCTAAACTCATAAATTATTGAATTTTGATCCTTCATTATCTCTTTGAATTATATAGGGTACCACTCAAGTCTATGAAAATGCCTCCGTAGTACCATCTTATCACGTTGGAGGGTGTACTCTTCACAAGTCTTGTCAAATTGAGTCACGTACAACTTGTTGATTGCCTTGAGGAATGTTATAATTTGTTGGGAGTCTTTGCAACGATTTATGCAACCATTTATCATATTTTTCTCCCTTGTCCTACCCTTTTGAACTAAACTTTCAGCTTCAACCAAGGTAGTTTCAACCTCTTCAATCCAGTTTCGGACCACCTTTATTGCCTTGTTGATCTTGCTTCATTTTCTTTTATTGTATCCACTCTTTTTGCTTTTAATGATTTTATAGTATTATCAAATCTATCAGATTTTTGTTGTAAGTTGTCATGTCAGCAATTCTCTGTCCAAGCTCAGCTGCAAGGGCTGATGTAGCAACAAAAACATCCGAATGAACTCTAACCACTTTAAGAGCTTCTTTTAACTTCACCATGTTGAGACTAATAACTTTATAAAAAAAGGTATAAAATCCAAAAATAAAACAAATTAAAAAGCTAGACTATAACTTCTTAATTAAAAGCTTTTAACCACCAAATCATTTACATGTAACCCAATAAAAAGGATTCAACACTTTGAGGAAATTAAGCAACAATAACTTTTATGCTGGTCAAAACGACAAAAAGCCTCACTTAAAATGTTGAACTCTCTAGACCATGAGGATAAAAGTCAAATACATACCAAACACTACCTATACTTAGCCAAATAAAACTAAATTCCTAACACCACATAGCACATGCAACCCAGCAAAATTTTTAAAAAAATTTGACTGATTTTGACAAAAGTTGTTTATGGAAAACCTTAGATTCAAATTATGCTGTAAAGTATATAAATGGACTCTTTTAATGCTAAAGATGGAACTAGAACTAGCAACGTTATCGAACTACCATAAATAGAAGTAAAACAGGGATTAATAAACTAAATACTTACAATGTAAGAGGTGAAACCGCAAAGAAAAAGTGATAGAGAAGAAGAAGAGAAAATGACAATCTTGCATGAGCTAGCATACTCTAATAGAGTTTCCTGCTTGTTTGAATGTAAAGCTAACAACCAAAATGCAATGTATGGTTAATTTCCAGTTCTAGTTTCCTCCCAATTTAGAGCTGAATCATGCTAATCTTATCGGAAGACAAGAAGAAGGTAATGCGATATTCGTTGCATAGAAGGTGGCTAATATATCTCATGATGGTTGAAATCCCCGACCCTCTCAAACCTACTACTCCAAGAAGCCATATCTTCCTATCCATAGCTTTCCTAACCTCCTTATTGTACCATCTGAGTATCACAAAATGCCTCGGCAGAGCCATCTTATCACGAGCGGGAACGTTGTAGTCACATGTGTTTATGAACCTAGCATTGTTCAATTTATTGACCTTGCCAAGCATTTCAATAACCTTCTCTGCATTCATGATGTGGCTAATACGACCTTTGATGGCAAGCTGGCTGTATATGTGGTCAAGAAGTTTAGTTGCTACTCTAAGCACAATAGAAACATTATTTAGCCAAACATAGCATTTGAGCTTAAATGCGGTCCTCGATATCCTATCTTTGTGTTGTTAGTTCTTTCAATCCATCATGCAATTGATTTAGGTTGTATGAAGCTCTAAGTAGTGCTTCAATATGTTGGCGGGAATAAGAGGCGTGCAAATAGCAGTAAAAATTCCAGCAAGTGAATCCATCGCTGCAGAAACATTTATTACTTATAAGTCATTAATTTTACAAACTGAAATCAAATAATTCTTAAATGTTGAGGCACCAGATCGATTATTGAACTTCATTTAGGGAAAACTGACTTCACAAGATAATACTGAAAACCAAATTGAGCCTTTAACAAATCGATACTTGAACTTCAGGGAAAACTATATATTGGCTATGCCAACAAAAACTCTCAGTGTTGGCGTTAAAGTGTTACCATTTCAATATAGCAAATTGATCTATGTCAACACTTAATATTGATAAAGCTTACCAATAATAACATATTTTAAAAAAATGAAAGTGTTGGTAAAAGGTAAATCAATTAGTGATTTTGTTGGGCGGGAATTTAAAATTCCGTCCAAAGTCTTGAACATAGAGAAAAGCCCAAAAAATAACCATTTCACTCTCTTTCATCTCACCTCCTGATGCGTGATTTCTTTCCATGTCTCGTTAGGCTTTGTTTGGGAGCAATGTACAAAGAAATCATAAAAGAAAGGAAAGGAAAGGATGTGAAAGTGGGGGATGGAATCATAAAGGATTGAGTAATATTATGTTTGGGAAGAAGGGATGGAATTTTAAAATAAAATGAGTATTGAAATTACTTAAACATTCCTTAAAACTAAAAATGATTATAAATAAATATAAAGTTAGGGATAAAAATATAATTTAATACACCATACTTCCAAATTCCACCATTTTGGAGGATTTGAAAATGGTGCATTTGAGAGGAAATGAATTCCTCTCCCTTCCTTTAAATTTCCAAAATCCTTCCACCCAAACATAGTATTTCATTTCCCTTCTTTTCCATTCCATTCAAATACTTCAATCCAAACAAAGCCTTACTCTTTGAGACAAAAGAAAACCATTCAATCTCATCACTTTGATTTCATGACAATCTCACCTTCAATCTGAAGTAAATCTCACCATCACGTCCAATTTGATTTTAATCTCACTTGCAATTTGCGATTTCACCATGTGAAACCAATCTCACCAATCGATTCATCGGTGCTGAACGTCATCTCTTTCACCCAAAGTTTAATTTCATTTCCCAAACATGAACTCTGCATTGATTTAAGGGTAATATTCTGAATACTTTGCTCCATTAATGTATTTTAGGGTTTTCTATATAAATTTTCTTTGCTTTCAGTTTCTTCTGTCATTTTGGGGTTTTTCCTTAATTTCAGTTTGGGGCTTTTGTGTTATCGGCTATGTTCTTTAATTCTAGGGCAGTGATCTTTCTTTTATTCTTGAAGGCTCGGAAGTGGTAAAATAGGAGGTGAACTTAATCTTTTTCAACACACAACGACTGGAGAGTTTCACTTCATCAAAGGATCACCTTCTCAGATTTCGTCAATCCATTATTCTTGGTGAGTTTCCCTCTTTTATCTCCATTTCACTCTCGATGATGTTCTGTTTAGTTTCTGTTTTACATCATCCTGCTCTTGGAATCAGATTTACCATGTTTTTCTTTTAATCTCATTCTTTGCCTTCAACTCCCTCTCCGTCCAATTTCTTATATTTTATGTAATTAACAATTGTATTTGCACACAGTCATAATCAATAACAGTATATTAAGCCACTTATTTAGCTTAATACCGTCACAATCAAGCCATAAATACTCACTAATCTTGCACCTGCACCCATTTCATGATTGGAACTAATTGAACTAACTCACAATCAGTGTATATGTATGATCTTTTGTGAGATAAATGCTATTGTTTGAGCTTTGACAAGGAATGAATTTGTGTAAGTGGCATCTATTGGCGGGATATATTGAGATTGATTTGTAGAGTGATGTCTTCTGTTGAAAAGTTTTTATGAATGACCTTGTCAATGCCTTACTGATGTATAGATGTAGATGTTTGAACTTATTCATATAATTTGGCGTCTGTGAACTGTATAATTCTCCCTAGGTATTGTTGCTACCTAATTGTACTACCTAGCAAGTGCACTAGGGTCTAGTTATAGATCGGCAAGCAAGAGTATCGTTTTCCCACAAGGAGCTACTATATTACTTTAAAGCTTTTCATAATAAATGGGCTGAAGGTTTCTGTTTTGTTATTTTGGGGTTGAAATATTGTATTTAACAAGATCTTTATCTAAACAGCAACAATGTAAAGACTTGGTGTAAAATAATAGTAAAAGGGCACAAGCTCAATTTACCTAAGGACAATCTAAGTCTTTCTTCCACAGCAAACATGCATAACACATTATCAATACCAATCTGTTCCAAGGTCTCTTGACTAGAATCCCCTAGGAAGCCTTCTAAGCAGTCTTAGGTTTCTTACTATGTTAAATCTCACTTCTCCTCTCGGTTCTTGGCAAGATAAACATAATAGCATTAATAACAGTCAAGCATTCAACAAAATGAAACCCAAGGCATACAAACAATTATCTTTCGATATCATGTTTCATATGTGTGTGAATGTTTTCCATAATGTTAGATCTCCTCTCGGTTCTTACTAACATTACTCAACAAAAGCTAGATCTAAGGCTTAAGATAGAAAACAAAGCATTCATTCACACAAACAAATCAATAAATACAGTAAATATACATACTTTGCACGTGGAAGAATTCCTTAGACTGCCTCTTAATGGCAAGTCTTGCTTATAGGTGGATTACTCACTCATTATTATGAAAACTAAGAGAAATTTCATTGAAGAAAGGGAGCTGGTTGTCCAAGACCATAAATGGCCGAAGTTAAGTGTTTCAAAATGAGAAAGAAGCTGGTTATAAACCCCACACGCTTCCCTAACATGAAAGAGAAAATAAAAATATTCAAAAGAAATACAAAAATATCTAGATATTGTCCACAAAAAGCTACTAAAAGCCACCTTCTAGAAGGGGTAAATATTAAATTAAAACTAGATCAATCTCCTCCACATATCCCTCAACTTGTCCTCTACCAAACGTCCCATCAGCCGCTTGCCCATCTACTCCAAAGCTGCAGGTTTTCTTCGGTTTTTGTGCTAACTGCCACCATTCTGCTGGCTTCTGAAGGCCTTCTACAAATCCGGCAGAGACCTGGAAACACATGAAGATCTTCTAAAAACTGATTTTTTTATCACACTTTTTCACTTACATTTTGCATATAATTATGGTATTAATTTCCACTTATCAAACATCCCCATACTTAAACATTACTTGCCCTCAAGTAATTCACTCAAAGATAAAGAGACAAGCAAAAACTACACCTCAACATAATCAATCAAGAGCAAACTGGAATTTTAAGAAGCTAAAAGCAAGTTCAGAATATCAAAATTGAGACTAAGAGACCTTTGACAAAGCGATTATATGCAACCATGAGAAAGCATGCAACTTTATGAAACTTAAAACTGTTACTTCAACTAAGTAGCACAAAAACAAAAAGCCTCGCAAGATATCACTCACTCTTAGTGTTTAGGCTGGTTTAAAAGAGCAATCCCTCATTCAACAAAGTCAAGTCACAAAGAAACCATAGGCTTGCTAATCGGTCTAGTTTTCATCACGCATAAGTGAAAAGGGCTCGTGCTATCAAGAGGTCTTTAAAAGGGTTGAAATGTTAGGCTAGGGTTGGGGGTAGGATATGGAGAGAATTTTAGGTTGAAGAACTTTAACAAAAAAAATTTCTTTGATTTAAGCAGAATTTCTTGAATTGAAGGTCTTTTGTCCTAATTTGAGCTTTTGGGGACTTAAATAATGAAAACAAAGAGACTAAATACACACAACCTTGCATTTTGAATATTTTATTCTATTTTCATTTATTTTTGAAGGTTAGATCTGATTTGAATAGGTCTCTAAGAAAGTGAAGCGAAACTGTCCCTAATTAATGAAGATCTTGTACTCAGAATTGAATTGATTGTACTTTTGAAGATCTTTAGACAAAGACTTTGAAATTTTAATTCTACTGCTTCTTTCAACATTTAAGCTCAATTTTTGTTAAAAGTTCAGGGTTTTTGGGGAAATCAAAGTGAAGGGTAGAGGGTTATTGATGTGTGAAAAGAAAGAAGGGCTTTAGGCTCAAGTAGGGGTTAACTAGGGGTTAATGTAATGATTGGCTTTTTGGTTAGTGGGGGAAAACCTAACTGCCTCAATCACTTAACACGAGATTTCAATAGTGATCTCAACTAGACTATCACAAAATAGCATTTTATGCATCTCCTATAGCAAGTTCTAGTTTCTGCAACAAGACTTTGTCCGCTCAGCAAGAATTCAGAAGGTTTTCAAACAGATAGTTTTAAGGGTCAATTTCTTACCAAGAAAGGGTTTTGCTACTGATTAGGCTACAAAATTGAAGTAAAAATTGAAAATTTCACAACTTTAACATGCTTAACAAGTTACAAATAATCAAACTCCTATAAAGCTCTCTAAACTCCTACTTTTGCAAACTGCCTCCTTGCTATTAGCTACCAAAATCCAGTTAAAACTTAATCTCAAAGCTGAAACAATAGCAAAGAAGTCATTATGAACCTAAAAAGTGAATCCAATCCAGCAAATAAGTTCAAATAACAAGGATGTCTTCAAGCAGAATTTCAAATTTCCGACAATAACCCATAATTTTATGCAAAACCTAAAGTAATCAGTTCAACAATCATAGCATAACAAGATCATCACAATTCCAGGCAATAAGTTCTCAACCTACATCCCCATACTTAAAGTTTGCTTTGTCCCCAAATCAATAAGAATGCAAAACAAAATAAAGGAATTAAGGGAGATCTTCATTCTGCCAAAATTTAAAGGAAGAGCAAGGGGGTACCGTTCGCCAAAGGAGGAGAGGGAGAGTGTGAAGTTAGTCTTCCTTAGGCTGGGACGAGACCTCCTCATCCCCTTCATCAATGTCCTCCATCTTTTCATCCTGTTCAGCCTCTTTGGTGGGAGAGCTCTCCTCCTTCTCTGAACCCGCTATCTCCTGCAGAATAGCCCTTCTTGTCCTCTTCGAAGAAGGCACAAGCTCATCCCCTTTAACTTCAGTCTCAATACCAGCATAAAGATAGAGCTCTTGGAGTTTTTCCTTCATCACTTCATTTTCCTCCATCATCTTAATTAAGGCACTCTTCATTTGGAAAAACCCCATACATAATTGGCCCATGGTGAGACTGATAGAGCTTTCAAACTGAGCAAGCCTTTCTTTATCAGAGAGGGTAAGGTCTTCAATCATAAAGTCTAGGGTGACCTTCCTCTTTCCAGCAGCTTTCTTTGAAGAGGCCTCGGCAGCAGCAGAGATCTTTATCCTTGAGCTCTGCCTGGAGGGCTTCTCAGGCTCTTTCTCTTATTCTTCATAGATCTTTACCCAATCATAATCCACCTTTCTGCAGACCTTTATTTGCTTCAAAGTAGGGAAGGAAATTGGGGAAACTTCGCACTCATGAGTGAACCCTTCTCCGTTGAAGCCATTGAACAGATTTTTAGCAATTCGAGTAACAAGGGAGCCACACAAGATTGCTCCCTGATTCTTCGAGGATGCCAAGTATTTGGCCAGAAAAGCTCCAACATTCATTTTGTGACCGGTTTCCACACACCACAGGGCAAACACATCAGTAGAGGGCAAGGTGGATTGATTCTTTCTCCCAAAAATGCTGCTTGACAAGAACTTCTGGATAATGCGGTGGCTCGGTTTGGTGAGATTTTCAGAGGAATCCTTCGTAGTGGTTTTGGAGATCTCCTTCAGGAACTTTTCTCGCTTAAATTCAGCAGGATAAGCCTCAAGAGTGTTGTCCATGGCTCCATCAATTGCTTCCTCTTCAGAAATCACCTGCAAAGCCACATTAAATTCATTCATTGACAAAGCTTTCTTTCTACCCATCATTCGAAAGAAAATCCTTGGATCCTCATTGCTCTTCATAGTGGCATCGTGCTTAAAAGTTGTGAGGAACTCAAGAGTGAGTTCCTTGTAGGTTGGGTCTTCGGGTTCAGAGAAGGAAAGTAACCCAACCGCAAGGAGAAGGTTCTTCACTTCCGAGGCGAGGTCAAGGTGAATCAAGGCCGCCCAATCAAAACTCCTAGCCCCTTGAAAGGGAAGTTGGCTCAAGGCTTCGAATCGAGTAGTTTCATCATCGTCGGTGAAAATGGTGCAGCGTTTGACATTCCGTTCGGTGACTGACAAGTTCTCGTCGCTTCCCACCGGAGCAGAAGGCTGTGATGCTGACGGAGAAGGCTTAATTCCGATGGATTTCACTCGCTTATGCATGGATGCAACTCTAAACAATGATTAGCATGAAGAAAGAAAAATGGAGAAGGATAGAACAAAAGGGAAATAGGAGCAGTATGATGAAAATGGCGTAAGGAGAGAGAAAAGAGGGGTTTTAATTGAAGAGAAAAGGGAGAGGTGGAAGTTAATTGGAATTCAAATTGTAAATGTTTCAAAAGTAATGGGGAGTTAAAAAAAATCATTACTTGCACAAAAATAGGGGGCGTTAAAACAATTTTTTTAATTAAAAACATTTTCAAAAATTACCGCCCAAAAAGTTAACCAAAAAGTATATCCCCCTTTTAAAAAAAATCCCAAAATAAAATAATATTTAAATAATGTACTTACTAAATAAAACAAAAAGACAAATAAAAATAAAAGTGATATTAATTAATTAAAAAGAAAGTAAAAAGATAAAGATGAAAGAAGTAAGAAAAAGTAGTGGATGGGGTTGGTTAAAACACTTACACATGTCACTTCCTATAAAGTAGGTAATGATTTACACGTTTACCACTAAAGTAGGGAGTGGGAATTTAAAATTCAAAATTCTGATTTTGGGCATGCAAAAGTGCACGTGTACATTCAAAAAGGATACAGTGAAGTCTTTTTCCCCATACTGGAATATTTACAAGGCCTTCATCTAGAGCCAGGAAGGTCTTCAGAATGCTTCCTCAAAAAAGTTTTGCTTCACTTGGTGCGTGAAGCGAGCACCAATTCACAAGGTCTTCTCATGGGGGCTTGAAAAGGAAGACTTCCTCGGTTGCATCAACCTCTCTTGCAGTAAGGTATGGCTTAAGTCTTTGACCATTCACTTTGAAGACCTCTCCATTTGAGTTGGAGATCTCTACTGCTCCATGGTTAAAGACTTTACTGACCGTATAGGGACCTCTCCATCTCAACCTCAGCTTTCCTGGAAACAATTTCAAACGTGAGTTATATAACAAGACCTTCTGTTCCTCATGAAATTTTTTGAATTGAATCCTTTTATCATGCCAAGCCTTGGTTTTCTCCTTGTAATTCATGGCATTTTCAAAACTGAAAAGCCTAAACTCTTCAAGTTGGTTAAGCTGAAGTCTTCTAGCTTCTCCTACATTGTCCCTGTCAAAATTGAGAAAAGTCAGCGCCCACAAGGCCTTGAATTCTAGTTCCACAGGAAGGTGACATGCCTTTCCGTACAAAAGCCTAAATGAAGACATGCCAATTGGGGTTTTATAGGCAGTTCTATATGCCCATAATGCATGATCCAACTTGTTTGACCAATCCTTCCTAGATGTGCTCACGGTCTTCTCAAGTATCCTCTTTATCTCTCGGTTGGAGACCTCAGCCTGTCCGCTTGTTTGAGGATGATATGGGGTTGCAATCCTATGTGTTACTCTATACTTTGAAAGTAGTTTTTGAAATTGGGAGTTACAGAAATGCGTACCTTGATCACTAATTATAGCGCGAAGACAACCAAACCTTGTGAAGATCTTCTTCAGAAACTTGACCACTACCTTGGCTTCATTTGTCATGCATGGAATTGCTTCAACCCATTTGCTCACATAGTCTACGACCAAAAGGATGTACCTGTTTCCATAAGAGCTAGGAAAAGGACTCATGAAGTCTATGCCATATACATAAAAAATTTCACAAACAACTATGTTATTTAAAGGCATAGAGTTCTTGGCAGAATTGTTTCCTACTCTTTAACATTCATTACAGTGAGAAACAAATTGGTGAGCATCCTTGAAGATAGTGGGCCAATTCCAAGACCTTGGCAGCAGTCCTTGTTACGCCAAAGTGACCTCCAGCTGTAGCAGAGTGACACATGTGCAAGATCTTATCCACCTCTTCTTGAGCTACACATCTTCGGATAATTTGGTCTGCACATAATTTAAACAAGACGGGTTCCTCCCAAAAGTAATATTTAAGGTTAGAGAAGAACTTCTTCTTCTGTACATGAGTTAAACACTTTGGGGTAATGTTGCATGCAAGATAATTGGCTATGTCAGCATACCAAGGGACAGAATTTACCGAATAAAGTCTTTCATCAGGGAAGGTCTCGGTGATGGTCTTCTGTGCATCAAGGTCTTCTCTAGGAATTCGTGAAAGGTGATCAGCAGCTACATTTTCACAACCTTTCTTATCTTTGATTTCCAGGTCGAATTCTTGAAGTAAAAGGAGCCATCTGATCAGTCGAGGTTTTGCATCCTTCTTGGCCAGCAAGTACTTCAATGCAGCGTGGTTAGTGAAGACTGTGACTTTGGAAAGAACAAGATAAGATCTGAACTTGTCAAAGGCATAAACTACAACTAGCAATTCTTTCTCAGTGGTTTTGTAGTTTTGTTGATCATCATTCAAGGTTTTGCTAGCGTAATATATAGGCTTGAAGTGCTTGTCCTCTCTCTGCCCCAAGACCGCGCCTATGCAAGTATCACTATCATCATACATAAGCTCAAAAGGTCTTGTCCAGTTTGGAGCAATCAGAATTGGAGAGTTGATCAATCTGCTTTTGAGTTCCTCGAAGGCCTTGATGCACTCTTTATCAAATTTGAATTCTACATCCTTGTGAAGCAAGGCTGTCAAAGGTTGTGCAATTTTTGAGAAGTCTTTGATGAATCTTCTATAGAAACCTGCATGTCCCAGAAAACCTCTAACTTCCTTCACGGATGTTGGAGGAGTTAGATTTTGAATGATATCAACCTTTTCTTTATCAACTTCCAAACCCTTTTCAAAGATCTTGTGGCCCAAACCAATTCCTTCCGTGACCATAAAGTGACACTTCTCCCAATTCAGTACCAAGTTGGTTTATCTACACCTAAGCAAGACTTCTTCCAGATTCCTAAGGCAATTTTCGAAGGTCTTCCCGTAGACAGAAAAGTCATCCATGAAGA
>CAOJBI010588236.1:0-11452 GCA_948277035.1 Euphorbia corollata
TTGCCCCCTTATTGCCACGTGTCAGTTTCTGATTGGTTTGACTTTTCAAAGATTTTGAAATTTTGAAAAAGTCAAACCAATCAGAAACTGACACGTGGCATTGAGGGGGCAAAGTGTATCAGTTTTGCCAACATTGGGGGACAAAGTGTCACAGTTGAAAGTTTGGGGTGGCGGAGGGCTCTTCGTGCCAACTTCAGGGGGCTCCGTATGCATTTGGCCAAAAGTATTTGCATAAGGTAATTGAAAATTATTGATAGAGTTGAAACCATTTTATCCCATGAACTTTTACATTTTTTTTTTATATTTACAAGGTTTGTTTGTGATATTCTTGTTCAAAACTTAGTCACAGTCCCTCAACCCTTCCAATAAATATATTTACTGGGATTCAAACTCTGTTCCCCTCCAACTTGTTCAGCTTGTATTGCCAACTGAGCTATTATATCTTGTTGTTAACTTTTACTTTTTTTTTTAGTTATAAGAAATTATTAACGAACCCAGTATTTGAACCCAAGTTTCCCACTTTCTTACTCCACAATGACATGTTCGTTGGACGGGTTCGTGCCGGGTTTGATCGGAGTTTTCATTAAAAGTATCAACCCAAACTCAACCCAATCCACATTTTGGAACTTCGGGCTCGGACTGGGCTTACTGGGTGATTCCCAAGGCGCCATGATACATACTAAATTTTCTTTACACTAAATATAAATGGAAAAATTATATATATATATATATAAATGCTTGAATTATTTAAAACGTAATACAAATTATTTTATTTAATTTCAGGAGTAAAACATGTTAAAATATAAAAATCTAAAATAATTATTTATCGGACCGGATTCGGGCTTGGCTTGGGGTATTTACAAACAAACCAAGCCCGACTCATAAAATTTCGGGCTTTAACAAGCTCGGGCTCGGACCGGACTTTCTTTGAAAATAAATGTCCAAACCTGATCAATAAAATACGGGCTTGGATCAGGCTGCGTGAGTACCTCGGTCCATGAACAGGTCTACTCCACATTATTAAAATAAAATACTTTCTTACATGTTGTGTTTGATCTATATAGTTATCGTGTGATTTGTATAATTTATGAGATAACAGTAATGATTTTTAGTTTATTTTATTTACCATATTTTTATTCAATGAAATTTGAATTTATTTCTAACTAATATAGTTTTCAACTTCATACAACATTAATTCAGAAATAAGTGTTTGTCAAATTTATTTGATTAAACATGGACAAAAGGAATTGATCGAGTATGCAAAACCTGGGATTGAAAAATATTTAAATAAATATACAGTTGGAAACATTCCAATTATAGTTAGAAGTGAAATCAGTCGCGTTAGACTTCTAGAAGGACGACTTTTAGCACCATTTCTTTTCCTAATTAAGGATTTTTGGGCACCGTTTATTTATTTACACGATCTATATAGAAAGATTACATTATACGTCGAGGGACTTTGGTTTATAATTCTTCCTAACAAATAAAATATATACAAAAAATATTTCATTTGTTGATAATAGAAAATGTAATTTTCTTTCAAAAAAAAAAAGAAAATGTAATTATAACATTAATTTATTGCAAACAAAATTCTCACGATGCAATAAGTTTATGTTAATATTTTACACGTTGAAAAAATAAAAAGTTATTAAAATTCATTCGTTTAATGAACATCATTTATCTTTTTACAAAAAATATTTCCATAGAAAACACTAATTTCGGTGCTAGAAACTTTTTCTAATGCAATATTTTTCTTAACTTAATTTTCTCGAGTCATCAGACAAAAAGCTTCAGATAAGCTGCTGAGGAGTATAGGGTGAGGAGTATAGGGGTGTGATTTATGTTGAAGCTGCTACATAAAATAATAAGAAAACTTCATTCTTTCGGAGGTAGTGTGCAAGTTAACAAAGGGGAATATTTTTCAGATTAACAAAATAGAAAACCATTAGAAAAGCCTTAACATATATTGAATTCAGTGTTTAGATATATAAATATGTATTCCCTTTAAAAATTCAATTTTAATTCAAAATAAAAGCTCAGCAGTTCATCAGTTTAATACTAAAATGTACAAGGAAGCCAAACCCAAAACTTTTTAAAATGTGGCTAATTCTTGCATAAATTTAACTAAATTGGCTTCATGCATTGCTTTTGGTCATAAATTGAGAAACAAGATCACAAACTACAATATATCCAAGACTCAAAGAAAGCATCAGTTCAGATATTAAATAATACCCAAATGTTGAAAATGCCTAATCAACAAAACTAGAGCAAGAGCTTTACTCATCTTCCTGGCTTCTCAACCTAGCCAACTTGTTGGTAACCACAACATCCAACTGAGCTGCGCGCTCCACAATTTCCTTTCTCTTTCGGGTGGACACATTATGGGCAATTTCGGCACAGTAAGTCCTAAATTTAGGTCAAAACAACAAACTTCAATTTTCAATCCCCTTGAATGTACTTAAATGAAATTGAAAGGCATACCTATTGTGCATCATCAGAAGTTCGAGCTCTTGGGTATTGTGGACTAAAAACTTCTTAAATCCATTAGGGAGATAGTGTCGGGTCTTCTTGTCAGTTCCATAACCAACATTGGGCATCAAAGTGCATCCTTTGAACTTTCTCCTGACCCTTGAATCAATACCTTTCGGCCTTCTCCAGCTTTCCTAACATAAAAAAATATCTTCCATCTAAGAGAGATGCAAAGAGGAAGAAAATAACCAGCATTGCATTAGTCTACACCACATCTCATGGTGAAACCCATTGTACAACAGCCAGGATTCATTAAAAACATTATTAAATTAACAATTCATGGACACAACGGTGGCATCAAAATTCATCTTTAAACAAGCCTTCAGAAGGTGAATAATTTGTAATATGACCTTAAGAGAAAGATTTCAAAAAGATTCTAAAATTGAAAAACTGAAAAACCTGCAATCATGATCTTTACCAAAAACAATGTAAAATAACAAGTGGGTTGGTCAACTATTCAACAATCAATGTCAGCTAACTATTCTGCGGAAAGCAAAATAAGGAAACCAAATGTGGATCAGAACCAGGCCCCCAAATCAAGCAGGCATCAGAGGGGGCAGACATGTAGATCCCTGAATTTAATTTCCGTGTACCTAACCATGCTGCCTTCATTGTATAATTATCCAGAGCATCGGCTTATGGTGCATGGATACTTAGACTCAAAAAAACCAAAACCACCACCAAAACAAGCTATATTTGTCTACATATTCAATAAGAAATCGATCAGATGAAAATCTGCAGGTCCTCGTTGAAAGATCTACCAAGAAAAAATCCCACAACATCAATGCCTATTCACTCTCCTATGAAAAAATCTTGATGTGGATCAGAACCAGGCCCCCAAGAAAGCAGACATCAGAGGGAGCAGACATGTAGATCCATAAAATTTAATTTCCATGCACCTTACCATGCTCCCTTCATCAAATCATTATCCAGAGCATCGGCTTATTGTGCACAGATAATTAAATTCAAAACACAGCTGAGTAACGCGGACAAAGGAGAAAAAACCATAGTTTTCCACTTATTTAACAGGCGAAGTTTCCTAATCTCATAGGGGCAAAAATATAACTATCAAGAAAATCACTTGATATAAGAGCCGGTTAATTATGTTGAAAGCAAACTAAATGTGGATCAGAACCAGGCCCCCAAATCAAGCACACATCAGAGGGAGCAGACATGTAGATCCAAAATATCAATTTCCGTGCACCTAACCATGCTGCCTTCATCATATTCCAGAGCATCGGCTTACTGTGCACGGATACTTGTTTCGAAAAACAGATTAACACCAATTTAAAACCAAGTATAAATAACAGAGTTCTCGACCTATTCAACAAGCTAATTTTCACATATAGAACTGAAGAAAAGCGGTTGTGAACCATATCTTATACAACACAGACACAGCTTTCTAATAAAGCAAAACAACCAGAGTAGATAATGAGTGTAAAAAAGATAGATTTACATAAACACAACATAAGAATGCGGCTAGAAAATGAAGTTATGACCACACTGCACACTAAAACATAGACGCTAAGTAACCTCAAGCAGAAATCTATAACAACTATATGGATCGAGAAAGTAAATACCCCAACAGAAATTTTTCTGTCACTTTGAGGCCTCTTGAACTTCTTGACTCTCTTCTTCACAATCTTCTTGGTATGCAAAGGAACAGCCATTTTACCTGTAATTCATCGAGCAGCAACCAAAAACAAATAAATAAATCAGAAACTCGCATTTCTAATCCATTCCCTATGAATGAAACAACAACCTAATGCATCAACTGAACAACACCAAGCATTGTATGCTAATTCCGGTTAGATTCAACAAAAATCCATCCATTCACATTTCAAAAAAAAAAACGAGACGAAGCACAAAGCCAAGGCATACACGACATGATAAGATATAATAAAAACGAAACACGCGCATAGTACAATATACCTCGATGAGTTGCGGCGCTGCCTCCAAATTGGTTGTGAGACGGTAAACCCTGGTAAAGTGAAGGAGTTTAGGGTTTATGATGTAATGGTGCATATATAATGCTGAAACGTCGGCTTTTGAGTAGTCTCATCTCTGATCCACTTTATCGGCCCTTATTTGTTGGCCTTCAATAATTGATGGGTCTTCGAGATAATACAAAGTTTGTCAAAGAGAAAGTGAGTGAAAGATCTACGATGGGCCAGAAAAGCCTTTATAATTTTGGCCAAACCCAACAAAAATTTAGGTTTTTTTTTATTCTTATCAAAAGAAAAACAAAGATTTAGGTTCAATTCCGATCAAACTAAACCCCATTAAGTTTGGTATTACATTCTTAATTTTTTATTATTTAATTCAATTTATTTCTTTTCAATTCAATTTTTGGATTGATTTTATCAATGTTCTAATATGGAAAGAACAAGATGAAAATTTGGTACACTTTATAGCAAAAATACATTTTTTAACTATATTTATCGAAAATGAGATAGGACAGGCAGTTGGCATTGAAACTAGCTATACATTTAGTTACTTTAATATAAATAACAACTCCAATAATTTTGGATTAGTGTCCCACCCCATCAACGAAGAGGAGGAGGTAGTTGCGTTGCCAAAGTAACACCTCCTATTTGACATCATCACATATTAAAGATAAAATTACTTTTTATTTGAATAAAAAAAATAATAAACCAAGTGACTATTTTTCCGCGTAAAACATCATAAAGGTAGTGGCGGTGTCAAAGGAAGACATCAAAGATTTTTTATTTTGAACTATAATTGCCAAATTAAAAGACGGCCACCATTCTTACAAGAGAAGGGATGAAAAATAATGAGGTTAGCAATGGTAGAGAAGTAAGAAATATGGGCAAAGAGATATTATTGTTTTGATCAAATAAAAAGAGACCATGATACAGTTGCACTTCAATTGATAAGTAATCTTACTTATTTGATATTGGGCGATCCTTGTCCCAGATGACTTTGAGTGGAAATTAATTGACTAAACATATTCTCATTATATGCGGTCAAATGCATACGGAACATCCTAAGTTGCCCAAAACGCCCTCCGCCACCCCTTTAGTTTCAAACTTAACACTTTACCCCCTAATGGGGAAATTATAGCAAAGACCGGGTCTTGAGGACCCTCCTCCCGCATGAATGACAAGTATCCTAAAAACTACCTTATTCTATTATTTTATTATAGTTTAGTAGTTTTTTTAGACACTTGTCATTCATGCGTAAAGAGGGTCCTCAAGACCCGGTCTTTATTATAATTTCCCCCCCTAATGTTAGCAAAACTGATATAATTTGCCCCCTCAATGCCACGTGTCAGTTTCTGATTGGTTTGACTTTCCAAAGATTTTAAATTTTTTGAAAAAGTCAAACCAATCAGAAACTGACACGTGGCATTGAGGGGGCAAATTGTATCAGTTTTGCCAACATTGGGGGGTAAAGTGTCACAGTTGAAAGTTTGGGGTGGCGGAGGGCGCTTCGTGCCAAGTTCGGGGGGCTCCGTATGCATTTGGCCCATTATATGCCAAAGTTACGTTGTTTAACATGAGCTCTCAATGGAAAACCTAGCCGCCATAATTAGTTGATGGCTGTTTTCATCTCCATATCTGACTCCGTCATGGTTCCCGGCATGGATGTACCTCTGTCAGTTCTAGTTTTTAATCCTGAGTTTCTTGATAATCTATTCAATCAACAATTTTCATCTTCTCTTTAACCATATCAGGCCCAAATCCTCACTAAACCAGCACATCTGGATGATGCTCAAAATTGGTTACTTTTCACCTCCAAACTGATAGTCGATAACAATCTACATCGTATTCTGAATCAGGATTCTTTCCATCCCTCTCATCTTACAATTCGTTAGACAATGTCACAAATAACACCACATTGAAGTAATCTTTTGTTTCAATCCTTGTGGGTAAAACAACAGCGACTGTTAAGGATTCTAAAGCGATTCAGAGCAATCAAATCTCATACGCTGGTAGCGATTATAAAGATGTCAAGATCATGCAAGCTTTGTATAAAAAGAGTCTCTCTACTTGCAAATTCTTTGCGAATAGAAGACTTAGTTTGGCAAAGGGTAATTGACCATGGAAGCATGCTGATCTTAAGGTAAAAGTTTCCAAGATTTGGGATCTTTCTTTGAGTTGGAAATTAATTTCTTGAGGCAACGGTTATTTTCTTGCTATCATGTCATATGAGGTGGCTATCGCTAAGGTGTGGAAGCGGGGAACTCTAAACCTTTAACATGGTGTTATAAGATTTTCAACATGGAAACCTGGTTTTGATTAAAAAAATGCTAGTCAACGACCACCCAGGAGTGGGTAAGAATTTATAATCTTCCTTGGGAATTTAGGGAGAGGCGTGTCTTGAAAGATATTGCATGTGAAATTGGTATTCCTTTACGTTTTGGTAACATTGTCGATGGAGAATTTGTCCATTATGTGTGAATTTTGATAAATTTGGATTTGCTAATACATTGAAAGATCATATTCGAGTGGACATTGAAAATGATAAACTTTAGGTTTCCCTGGTATAGGAAACCATACCGAACTTGTGCTCTTCATATCATTCGATAGGGCATTTGGTGGGGAATTGTAAGAAAAGAGATGGTCAAGTAGGAAAGATGGTTAAGTCTTTGGAGGTAGGCAATTTACAGCCACCGACGAAGAGGAAAGAGTGACCTAGACGACCTGATGTTTAAACAAATCGTGCCAGGACAAATGTACAAGACACTATTTCCAACTTGCAGGATTGCGATACACCTTCTATTCAAGAGTGAGTTACAAAGTTTGAGGGTAAGAATCACCCAGTAGACGGGAAAGCAACCTTACCTTCCACTGCTTCAAGTAGCAAGGGGGTGGTTATCCCTTCTGAAGAGTGTGGAGAAACTCAACAACACATTGCTCCTTCTTCGAGCCCCTCTACTGAAGAGGTTGATTTAAATGATCATGTGGGCAACATGCTCGCAATGAATAATGAAATGGTTCCTTCTATCGATCAAAATAACTAAGAAGGGCTTATGAAATGACAGAGATTGGCTAATTTATATGAAACTTCTGAGTATAGGAAGCCACTAAATCACCTATCTCTCTTCACACAAAGTAAACAAAAACAACTAAGTTTGGACGAAAGGAAAAAACAGCTTGCTATTGGGTGCATATATGAGCTTCTAGTTTCCTGAAGAGATAAATTTGGATATGCACATTTTCCATTAGAACCGTAGACAGCTTAGGATCGAGAACTTCACAAACCGATAGCGGCTCTTCGTAGAGCAAAGCGATAATTGGCTTGGAGAATACTAATTATTATGAGAATTACAATGATGATTTATTCCCGTAGCGTGGTCACAAGGAGAATGACCATAGTACTTCTTTACACGCGAGACACGATGCGCAAGGGGCAGCTCACTGAGCTCGTAAGAATAAGACCGATTTATTTTGGTTATTCCTTTTCTTTTTACTTTTCTTTAATTTTTTGCTTTTCTTTTTCCTCTTAATAAATAGGGTTAGAACTTTTCATTCTCAGCTTTATTAAAAAAAAAAGCACAAGCCCAACTAGGGTTGTAAATGAGCCGAGACGAGTTCGAACACTAATTGTTCTACTGGTTATATTTTTTAAAAACCAGAACTGTGCTCAAGCTTTGGTCAAACCGGGTCCGAGCCAAACTTGAGCTTGGTCAAACAAAACCCGAGCAGAGCTTAAGCTTAGCTCGAGTTTTATTTAAATCGGGTTTAACCGAGCATTTTTCAATCGAGTTTAGCCGAGCTTTTAGTTAGATATGTTAATTAAACTTTTTATAAGGTCTAACTAAGTTTCGAATTTAAAATTAAGTTTTGACTTCATGAATTAAAGTATTATGTATTTAAAATTTATTTAACCTTTTAAAAATACTTAAAGTTAGTGCTACATATATACCACCTATGTACATTTATTTTTCATTATATATTTATAATAATAAGTATGATATTCTTATTTTTGGACATATTCACGAGCATGTTAACGAACTTATTCACGAGTATGTCAGCGAGCTGCTTATCGAATATATTAACGAGTTTTCGAGCCGAGTATCCCATTATTCAAGCTCTGTTCGTTTATTAAAACGTAACTAAATTTGTATTCGAGATCAAGCCCATTTGTCAATGAGTCAAGCTCGAACGAGATTTAACAAGACCAAACAATTCACGAGTAGCTATGTGCATTTACATCCCAACATATATGGCCTTGAACAGGGTCCACTGGAACGAACTAAAGTTCAAATATGCATATCAAAACTCATTTAGTTGACTATGGCTAAATGGACGGATCACATGCTCCACCCACGTTCCTATTTTCTATAAAACTGTTAGCTCGCCCATTAAGTGTTATGTATGTGAATAGAGTCAGGTGTCCCAAATGCACCTTAACTTGAGGCTAAAGATAAAATTTGTTTTAATTAACAGATTTTTCATATTTTTTTATCATCTAGTTTACTATAGTTTTTCCTCAATTATATATTTAAATTTGATCCGGATTGTAAACCTGGTTATGATGAACGTTTTCCAATGAAGATTTTTTACATTCACAAGACTAGATTTCGAATCTTTGCTTAAATGATACCAAGGTACTTATCACTTGGTTCAA
This sequence comes from Euphorbia corollata, assembly GCA_948277035.1. NCBI lineage: Eukaryota > Viridiplantae > Streptophyta > Magnoliopsida > Malpighiales > Euphorbiaceae > Euphorbia > Euphorbia corollata. Next base: position 9,127 of record CAOJBI010588236.1, read on the forward strand.
CTATAATTGATAATGCAAATAATTCATTTTAAATGAATGAAAATTTGAAAAATTTAGAATTTGATCCATCGTATTCAACCTTTGTTTGGAAATATAATAACTTTTAATATGCATTTATAAAAAAAAAGTGTAATGATACGCTCATTTTACATTTTTAATGTTACGTGTCAATTTTTGGTTTGTTTGACTTTTCAAATATATCATTTTTCTGATTTTTTTTTATTAAAAGCTGACACGTGACATTCAGGGAACAAAGTTGTGCATTTTTTGAAAGTTGATGCAGTTATGGATCACTTTGAAAATTCAGGGAGATAACAATTTTTTGGGATAATTTGAAATATCTTCTGATGTGTTAAGCATAATTTGAATGCATATTTATTTATACATTCATTAGAATTTTTTTATTTATTTTCATCATTGACTACAAATTTATAATAGTGATTGAATTTTGTCCTTATTAATATTATGGTTTATGAATTTGAACCTTGTTTTATCAAATTATAAAATAATGATACAAGAATTCGAACTATATATATACACGTAAGTTTTTTCAGTATATTGGCATGATGGTTACGATTACTGTTGACATTTGAAAAATAAAAGAATCTTCTTTTTTAATAAGCAAAATATATATTAAAAATGGTGAAATAAATCCTTCGTATATACTTTCATAACACATAGTAACTATATATAAGTAAAAGAAAAAGTTACCATAGTGAAAAGTTTGTTTCCACTCAATTCAATTAATTATTTCAATAAACATTAATAAAAGTTAGTTTAGTTTGACTTATAAAAGTTCAAAGAACATACTCTAAGTTTTTTTAGCGAACAAAGGTGTTGATTATTTTCTAGATAGAACTTATCGAATTTTGTCAGGATTTTATTGATTCCAATTAATGTTTCGCCATTTCCCGAGTTGTTTTGTTTTGTATCTAAATGTATTTGATTAAAGTGGATGCAACTTGGTGAACAAACAACGTGGGGATTAGATGTGTCTGTTAAGAAATGGTCTGAATATAAATTATATGAATTGTAATTTGATTAATGTGTATATATTGGCATGTTGCTACCTGAAAATGCGCCATTTTCTCTGTTTACTTTTCAGCTATTGAGAGAAAACTGGAGAAATAATGGAAATTGATAAATTTCTTATCTCTTGCATAAAAAAAATAGCAAACTATTTTGTATTTCGACATGTTTTCTGGATTTTGTTTTCTTTTTTTTTTTTTCAAAGTTGACTTTAGTTTGATTAATGAAGAAGATAATCCACATGCCTAGCAGTACGTTACGAACGTAAGCATTTCGGGATAGTAGTAGTTAAAAATGTTATTTTAATTACAACTACATAAACTAATCCAGTTTTGGAAACTGTGGAGTTGGATGCAAAAAATAATTGTCTTGAAATTTACAGCATCTACAACCAAAAGTATTTCTATAGATTTTGCTTTGCAAACAGATTCTATCCTGACTATAAAGCATTTCGCAAATGATATAATTCACATAGCTACTTATTCTTTCATCATTTTTTATGCGACAACTCGGTAGATATTTACTTATAATAACTCGGTAGATAACTTAATATGTATACTGTATGAATCAATTTAAAAATACACATGTTCAAACTGGCTATATAGCATTTCGCGAATGATAAATTCACATATAACTACTTGTTCTTTCATCATTTTTTATGTGATAATTCGGTAAATAGCTTATTATGTATACCGTATGAATCAATTTAACTTAGACATGTTCGAAATGGTTAGTGGTTGGTCCATATTCGATTGGCTTAAATTTGTATAATATAATGAATTAAGTTTGAGTTTTATCTCAAACTTAACTCAATTGCACCAAATTATATGATTAAAAGTAAACAATATATCACGTGTTTTATGATAAAAATCGTGTATTATTTAAAATGAGATTGAAAATTCAAGTTCGGTCCAAACCAGGGTTAGGTTCGGACAAAGTTTTTTTTGTGAACCTTGACCAAACCGGTCCAAACTCAGCTCAACCATATCGTTGATCAATTCTTTTGAAAAAAAAGGGGGAAATGTGACAAAATATATTGTCAACATTTGTGGGTCAATAAGTGTGATGTAGAAAAAATTCAAAACATTCAGTTAATGGATGGAGAATTTTTGGGTTAGGAAAGCATACGAATTTTGTAAAATATATAGTTAATTTCTCAACAAATTGAAACGAATATGATTTTCATGGTGTAGTTTAGACTTTTAGTATTGTTTTGAAGTTTTACCTTCAGACCATAAATGGAATTTTTTTGGGTTCACACTCTCTCCCAATTTGGTGGGAGACAATTTACAAGTGC
>CAOJBI010588920.1:0-12445 GCA_948277035.1 Euphorbia corollata
TTCTAAATCAAATTTCAATGGTATTAACCGAAATTTATATTTATCTTAATTTTATAAGAAATAACTATTACTAAGTCTTTATCCCTACTTCATCTTACAGTAGGTTAAAAATTAAATAACTATATAAACATAGACCAGAAATGCAACCGAATATATCCTGTGATTAAAAAGAGTCAAAGTTTTCTGTATGTATATATAATTTTTTTAAAACGTCCGACATGTAAATGACTTAAATTAACTTAAGATATATCTTTTTTAAAAAAATTATCTACAAAATATTTTGAAAATATATTAATATTTCGCATAAAAATTTTAATGGAAAGAGTCATCGTTTATCTTCACTTGGTACATCCAAATTGACAGATTGCCATGAATATTGTGAATTTGTTTTATAAGTTTGCACCTAACCACTAGGAGAAGGAGCATTAAGATATTAATTGAAGAAAAAATACATGATAGTACCAAATTAGACAATTAAAACAAACACGTTATCTCGTATGAAAAAAACAAAACAACCACCGAAAGTAACAATTTTGTCCCTTATGTCTCATCGGACCTTCTTATATATTTTTAATCAAAACAGATTAGAAAAATGGTAAAGGTAAATGGTGTTAGTAATTTGATATTCCCATAAATAATGAAATAAAACACGATCCATATCTGCACTTCATGGTTTGTTACCCAACACAACAACATTAGTCATTAGATGACTAATTCAAGTCATTATTGTTATTTATTTAAGGGTATCGTATAGTAAAAAATAACATAAAATATTTAAATTAAATTTTTTGAATTTGAATTAAATTAATTCCTCAATGTTTCTAAATTCTCCACACTATACTATAGGGGGAATATTTGGGTACTTGTGGAGGCTGCACGTGACTTCTAAGGAAATGCGAAAATATTTTCATTTTTTTTTTCTTTTAATTATACCTTTTTGTTTTTTTGGAAAAAGATTATCTAAATTCCAATTTTGATAAATTTGTAAATTTCAGTTAATCTTAACCATTCATCCAGTTTTAATTGTTGAGATTTAATTTCACTGCAGGCTCCACAGATAACTAAAATTCAATCTCAACCACTAAAACTGGATGAATGGTTGAGATTGATTGAAATTTACAAATGTACCAATTTTCAACTTTAGAGAATCTTATATTTTGAGAGGAATTATATGTATTTTTGTTTAAAAGAGGCTTAATACATAATGAGATACCTCAAGTTATCTCAAAAAACCTCATGCCCCCCTGAACTTTCAAAGTGATCCTGTAGCTACCTTAACTTTGAAAAAGTGCACCACCTGGCTTCATGAAGGCCACGTGTCAGCTTTTGATTGGAGTGAGAAAATTTAGAAAAATGACATCTTTGAAAAGTCAAACCAACCAGAAATTGACACATGACATTCAGGGAGCAAAGTGGTTCACTTTTTAAAAGTTGAGGTAGCTACGAGGTCACTTTGAAAGTTCAGGGAGACAGCAGGTTTTTAGAGACAACTTGAGGCACCTCTCCATGCATTAAACCTTTAAAAGAGGTAGGTGGTTTTTGAGAAAGTTGTTTTTAATTTTTTTTTATCTTGGGAAATCCTCGGCTCGAATATGAGATTTCTAAAATATACAATTTTCATTATTACCATCATATTTCAGTTACATGTGGTTTTAAAAAGCTACCTAATAAAAATCTTCAATATTAAAATCTTTTCACAATAATAGGTAATTTTGTTCATTTTTAATTGAAATTTTGCAGGTTGTTAGTTAATAAAATACAATATATATTAATGATAAATTTTTTAAAATTTTTTGAAGTTCTCAAAACTTGCTAGAATGTTGATATATAATTCATAAATAATATGGTTAAAATATAATAATGTTGAATTGATTAAATATCACCTATGACATCAATATTCTTAATGAAAACTATTTATTATCATCAAATAATCGATAAAATTGATAATTAAAATATTTATTTTCTTCCAATTTACCAATCAAGAATTCGTTGTGGAAAAAAATTTTGCGAATATCTTTTGAAAAACATTAAAATTATAAGACATGTTTTTCAAAAATAATACAACTTAGCTCAGTTATGAATGCATCTCGTAAAGTAGAAGTAAGATGTCATATATTTAATGTCCAAGCACCTTCTAAAGTTTTACTTATAAAGAATATACTACCAATTTACTTAAAAAATAAACCATAAAATAAACCTTTTCATATTTTTGAAGAACTATCTAAAACACCCCAGTTACAAAATGTATCAAGACTTCAAAATACTGTCTAATGCATAGAATTATATTTTATCTTTAACATTTTTTATGAAAAAAAAATTTCGGGTTTAACCCACCATATAAATACAATTCCGACCCTTTGTTTAGCAGCTTTTTATGGGTTTGGGTTTGGATGGGCCAACACCATATTGTTTTGGATATCTAAATCCATGAGCATGGTCTTAACCGATCTCATCAGTTCAAGTTGGGTACGAGGGGTGTAAGGTTAATTGTTTGTTGAACATTAATCAATTATTCCAAGAGAGGGATAGAGAGCTCATACACCAAACCATTGTAAGCTTAGTTTATAGCACTCATTGTTTATTCTGGTATCTTGAGAAAAATGGTTTTACCGAGTCAAGTTTGACTTATCACTTATTGATCGAGGAATCCTCTAATATGTTACCTTCAAACTTTACCTGTTTCGAAATACTGTCAAAATCAATATCATTGTATAAAAGATTTTAAATTTATATTAATTAATTAAACACCAGTAAATAATTTTCAAAACTTTTCAAATAAAAAAACTATAAAAACTTGAAAATATATAATTTTTATAAAACAATCTAAGGAAAGCGATTATAAACTAGCTATAATTGTCTCCAACTTGAAAATGGGTCAAAGTCGATCAATTTCAAAGCCCAACATACTTGTCGAGACTAGAAAGGGCATTCTTGACATTGTAGATTCTCATTATTATACTCCAATATTTATCGCGCCTCCAAGGCTCTGACTGCAGGCTCCAAAAAAACAAAACATTTCCCTTTTCGCTCCCGCTCATACTCTCTGCTCCGTGTAAGCACAAAAAAACTTCAAAAATACTCGATAATGGCGATTCCATCTGGTGATCCTGAAGCTCTGGTTGTTACCTCGTCTGCTGAAGCTGAGTCTCAGCTCTCTTCTCTTGTTTACGGTTAGTTTTTCCTTACCATAATTCTTTTCTACTTCAAACGCGTCTCTAAGGCTTCGAAAAAGTGAATTTTGTGATCTCATGTTTTATTTATTATCTTCGAAGAATTTGCATCGATTCGATAAATTGTCTCAGGTATAAAATAAAATTAACTGTTCTTTGTTGGATGTATCTCTGTGTTCGTGTTAAGTATATCTTTTAAACGGTAATTGGACAGAAGTTTGTAAGGTTGCTTCTCTGATCGAAAATCATCGTGAGTTTGTTTGATTACATTTCTGAATGGAGACGGTTTTTAAAAGAAAGCAGCAGAGAATTTGCGTTAACTTTAACACCTTTTTTCTTCCCTGCAGCTGCGTTTTCTGATATTTGTTGATTTTGTTCCTGATATGTGAAGAATCTGTGAATTATAGTTGACATCGATATCATGAGTGTTGCTTTGCTTATTGTCTTGATTTTTCTTATTACTCAGAATGTTTTCCTGGATAACATGCTAAGATTTTTAGCATGAAACTTGAATAATTTATATTCAACATGTCTTTGCTATCTGCATATGCCTAAATGAAAGGTTAAAGTGTCCATTGTCCAGCAAAGGCATGTAAGGCATAAGCAATTGCGTGTTTGCTGATTGAAAATTGTCATCGGCATCATTTTTGGTTTCTACTTCACTGTGTTTTGCTACTGCTATTGAATATGTTACTCTTTGGTTGAAATCACACTTTAGTTTTCTATTTGTAGATTTGTCACAGCAGGCTCAGATGGCAATGGAGAACATGCTTAAGATGATAGCGTGAGTGCCATAAATACGGATTGATATTTTATGCCATGCAGGGGTGGTATTATTTTAACATCGTTGGGCATTCTTATATTGCCCAGTGTGCAGACTGACAGACTAGCAAATTGGCATTCCCCCTTCATAATTTGGCTAGCTTAAATCTCCTATTAAGTCTATATTTTTTCGTTACTAGTTTATATTCTTTCTTATATTTATTTTCATCATCTTATTTCCCTGATGGCATCCTCGCAGTGAAATTGACCAAAACTCTGCTGGAATAGTTGAAGAGATTGAGAAATGCAAATATTCTGCACTTGAAAGGAAAAAAGTTATTGAGGAAGAGAAGGAAACATTTCAGAAAGCTGCTTATACAGTGTTGGATATGCTCAGTAAGGGATGCTAAAGACCTGTAAGATGAAAACTATTCCTGTCTGATATATGGTTCGCAGTTTGAGTTCTAATAACAGAAATTCAATAAGTAATTTGTACACTGTAAAACATTCTTGTTGTGGCCAATATACAGGTTTGAGTTCAAACCAAGTAACGTAGTTTGGAAATTTGGATATGCTTAAAAATAGAACACCCCTATTTCCAATAGGGTAAACTTAAAAAAAGGGACATGTGGTTTGGGTCATTTTCAAAATGGGTCTTGTGTTGGATATTAAGTGTCCCAAATTACCCCTTACCACGTTTGAGATACATAATAATCAACACAAGACCCGTTTTGAAAATGACCCAAACCACAGGTCCCTTTTTTGAAGTTTACCCTTTCCAATATGTATACATTTCCTTTGGGAACAACAGATAAATATGACAGAGTTTCACCCTTATCACATAGGCATCTCAAACTTTTGACAATAGCTTTCAGAGGTCCACTGTTTGAGGTAGTTTAAGAAATATTAGCTTCCACTATCAAAAAATGAACAAATGATCATTCTCTCGCAAAACAGCCAGTTCTTCCACTCTTGAGCCATTCTCCATTAGAATTGTGCTTCCTTGTTTGCCAAACTTTTTTTCTACATCCATCAAATGTCAGAGTTCAATATATTACAGGCCAAACTTATTTTATTATCAATAAGCCTATAGATTTGACGATTTTTTTCTAAAAAAATTTGCCTCGTTGGGCTTATAATAATAACAAAGAAAGAACCCCACCTCACCAGCATGTGGACTCAAACCTGTGATCTTTAAGATCATAACTTCATGTCTCAACCAACTAGGCTAAGACCTTTGCGACAAACTAATTCTTTATAGATGCATCTGGTATGTCTTACCAATTGCCTATAGATTTTATGATTGTACGGATAAATATTGTTCTTTTTTGACGTGAAAAGTCATGGTCCTTTTATGATTAAATTGTGGTGCATCAGTTAGGTGGTTTCATTCTATTCTCAAACTAGATAGATGCATAACGCCATAACCTAGTCCTAGAGATTTTTGGCATGTATACTAAGGAATTTAATTGGTGTCCAAGTCTGCTAAGAACATTTACTGTTACTTCAACCTTGATTGTTAAAGAAAACATTAGGATCTGCAATGAGATGTTACCTGCTAGAATGAAGAGCTCCTCCATTGTCTCTGGCAAATTTACAAACTTCCCTGATGTGTTACCTTCCGGTGGACTTTCTTTTGGATGATACCCATGAATTATAACCCGTATGGCATCTCTATTCGCTCTTTGAAATGCAGTTTCTGATCTTCCTGCATAATATTAAATGTATATTATATACAGTCAAAAGATATGTTCCTTAAAAAAAGGTAATTATATTTTGGAAAAGCCAAATATTCTGGGAGCCGTGCAGGAAACTAGATAATATGTTTTTCTGTCTCATTTACACAGATAAATATTAGATAGACGGTATAAGTTTGTTAGATGTCTTGTTTACCATCTGCGTTTGCTTCTTTTGGAGGATTTTGTGCTGAATTGTGTGGCTCCTCATTGTTTGCTGTGTCCTGAAGGAGCAGAATGGCACAAAAATAAGTCGTCTGCAAGGAAAACTTCATAGTTCGTAGATATGTTTTAGGCCGTTTCTAAAACCTAAAACAAATCAGGTGTGGAACATGTAGTCTTTTCTTGACTCGTGTCTAACATTATATGTTCAGAAAAAAAAGGTATATCAAGATAGTCGTGTAACAGCAATTTATAGATTCATCTGGTATGTTGAGCATAATCATATTTGACAAGTAGATTAGAATTAAAATAAGTTCCAAAGCTACTTGTGTGAAGCCTTTTGCCAATATGTACATCTTACAATGCTCTTTGGCAGCCAGAGAGGTCCATAAATATCCCTTCCTCAAATTTTAATATGGACTTTTTCTGTGATCAATACTAAGTACAAGGAAAAAACCTGGAAACCAATTATCGTTTTTGATTTGAAACGAAAGTTTTCCTGAAAAGACATTCTTTCAAAAACAGATGGTTTATCAAATACTATGTCAAAGATAATATACCTCTGTACTCATGTCAGCCATTAGTTCTGTTAGAAATGGTAACTCTGCCTGCATCTCTTGTTTTAATCCCTTTAAATACTGGAAAACATTAGTCATAAACAAACAGTTCAGTGTTAGAGTTAAATATATTTGGGACCCATTATGCATTTGTGCTGATAGTCTGCATTGTGCAAGCAATTATAATTAGAATATAAGAAGACATATATTTCCAAACCTGAATAAAGTTGGAGATGATTATTCTCCCATCCTCACTTTCTGGTTGCACCATTTGCTTGAAATGGTGATGACTCAACCTAATCACCTGGCAAAGCCTCTTGGTCCTCACTGTGTAAGGTTGTGGAATATTGAAAAGGACGCCAATTTCTCCTGCCATTTCTGCTGCTCCTAGTTTTGACAAAAACTGAAGAACTCTGATGAGTATTTGTTTTGTTTTGCATGTCGGGTTCCATTTTGTAGATTGGTGTACATTGTGTTTCATTTAAACTTAGAAACTTGTAACTCCAGAACTGATTAGTAAGAACATGTTTCTTTACTCAGTTGTCCAATTTTTTCCTTTGTTGCTTCTTACAAGTAGGTTCTCTGACAATTTTTCTTATCGATTAACGTAGAGAAGTTGCATTTGGGAGAGAAATTTACTTGATGATATCTAATCTATTTATTGATGTAATTCTCAGGATTCCTTTGCCTGTAAAAGTAATTCATGGGGTTTCTGTTGATTTAGTTGCAGCTATTATATGCGTATTAAATATTATTCTGTGGCAAAAACAAAAATCCTATATCTAATTCTTTGTGGAGATTCAAGAAAAATTTCATACATGCTGCAGCACTTACTAAGGAATTTCTAACTGGATGTTTTTGTTGACTGATAGCATGAGTGATGTTATTTTATAGAAAAACTTAAAGACATAAAAACTCATGGAATACCTGTTCTGTTCCATTCTTGTATGTCAGTATGTCCTGCAATTTGGCATATGCTCAGTTTCTAACACAGGATAACATAGCATATATATAACAGAGAGAGAGAGAGAGGTGTCATACTACTTCTCCGGATACCAAAATGTAGAAATCAGTAGGAAATTCATTTTGTATGATGATTTCCACCTTAGGTGGATAGTATTCTGCTCTCATCTCTGATACCTAAAATAGCAAATCATCATCAATATATGGCTCTTTGTTTTTTCATTTTTGCAAGTAAACATTGTGTATATGATTTTACTGCGAGAACAAATTGCTGATTTGCTATACTTACCATCTGGGTAATGAGATCTTCAGAGACTCCTTTGACTAGATAGGCATTGTCAACAGTGTTACGGAAAAGATGCTGAGAAATGCTAGATCTTATTGCTTTTGGTAGGTCTTCTAGCACTGCTTCTTGCTGCAACTCTACGGTTTTAAACCTGAGTTGCATGTGTGCTAGCATTTGCTCTTTCAAGCCTTCTGGCAGTCTATTTTTGCTTGCATATCTTAGTATCTCATTAATTGCATCCCTCTGCCAAAACATATTCACCCACCATTATTGTTTCAATACAGTATGATATTATCTACAAAAATAAATAAACTTTGAGTTGAGAAGGTAGAGTTTACCATGGCAAAGGTTCGGACTGCGCTGTGGACTACAAGATTTGTCATGTTTCCAATTATGTATGCAGTGAGACCAATGTTGAATAGCATGTAAAACATATTGAAAATCTTTTCCCCTGTATTTACAGCATGCAAGTCCCCATAGCCAACTGTTGTGAGGGTGACAATTGACCAGTAAATGGAATAGGTATAGCCTAACCATATGCTCCTGCTTTTGAAATCTCGAACCACATCACCTATCCATGTATTCTCTGGGTTCTTGTGATGATCAGCTAACCAATAATAGAAGCATCCTGCTGAGTGCACTGCAAATAGCGTGACCTGTCTCCGATTGGAGGAATATTAATGTTTGAATTTCCTTTTTGCTATGCAGTTTCACACAGGAACACAACTCAAGGCTGTGTAAAAAAGTTTCAGTTGCTACACATAATCATTTTGCAGGTAATTATCTGATTGTTAAAAAGGAGACCTCCCTGAACTTTGACAACTTCAGTCAGATGTCACTCTGATCTTCTAAAAGTCACTTAAGCCCTCGACACTTGGCAAAAGTGCACAAGTTTGCCCCTCAACATCACGTGTCAACTTATGGTTGGAGAGTGAAAAATAAAAAAAATGACTTCTTTGAAAAATCAAATCAACCATAATTTGACACGTATTGAGGAGGTAAAATGGTGCACTTTTGTCAAGTTGAGGGGACTAAGTTTGAAAATTCAGTGTCATCCGGCAAAAGTTATCAAGTTCAGGGGGTCTCAATGTATTTAGCGTTGTTAAAAATAATAAAATCACATACACTTGCAATCTGAATTGTTGTCTTCTCAATAAATTGTTGAAATGTACTAAATTTTGTTCATCTAAGTTCCGGTATTCTTCCTAGGAAAAAATAGACTAGTGCTTATTAGATACATAGAGAAAATGACAGGAAAATACTCACACAGACAAGTTTAGAGAGTCTAGTGTAAAAGTAGCCGAAGCGTGTGTCTTTCTCTAGCCTGGAGAGAAATGTAGCAATGATTAGATGCATATTATATGTTGCAATGGTTAGTATAGATTGTATTTAAGTTGGGAGGATATGTCACCTTTTAAAAAGTTCACTGACACGTCTGAGTCGCCATAGACGAAGTAAGTTGAGCCAGGGAAAGACCTGGCCTTGTTGTGTTGTTCCTGTTAAGATTCTGTATATAGCTTGATATGGCAGAGTTGAGGCCACGTCCATAGGGAACCATAAGCTTGTGACGTACCTTAAAAGAGAAAAAAAGGACAAATTTTGTTACAATCTAAATATTTATAGAATAAATCAGGCTTGCATAGCAATTTTAATCTTGCAAGGATTAAATTTTTTATTTTTATTGCAAAAAGATGTAATTTTCATATTCACGTTAATTTCAAAACAAACAAAATATGTTTATCAGGCATGTCGTTATTTATATACAAATTTCGCAAGAACAATAATACTTAAGATTTTAACTTTGGAATGATAAAAGAAAATAAATAGTGAGAACGGTAGGAGAAATTTGTAATAAATTGATGGAAATGCTCGTGTAATCAGTTTGGAAGTTAAAAAAAAACATTTGATTTATTTGTAGGCAACAAATAAACTCTATAAAATATCATTTTGATTTCCAAGTATTAATCTTTTTATAAGTTTACCCAGTGTACTATAAATGACAAAATGTTATAAAATACTGTAGTGTGGTGATTATTTAGGTTTATAAGTGAATGATTGAACTAAAATTATAAACAAATTCGGTTGTTCATACATTGAGTCTGAATTGAGGTGTGGACTAATTTCTAATCTTTTTTTTTTTTCATTCAAATGCTGCTTTCCATTGATGCTTACTAATATAATCCTTTTACCTTAAAAATGATAATAATTACAGTTTATTTAAAGGATTGGGAAGAATTAATTAGTTCATTTGTGTTAAAAATTAAAGGAAATTTAAAATTCTACCTTTCCTTAGCTATGTTGAATTTGGTTCAATCGACTTATTCACAAAATTAGACAAGGATGGTCAAGAATCAAAATTTGACTCATTCAAATCTTCTTTCCATTAAAAAAATGACGGATTGAATAAAATATGAGGAAAAAACCCACGCAAATATTGGTTTAATGTTGGTAATGGCCTTAGTGTAAAACCTGGATTTGGATTAGCCAAGATCAAGTGGGTTTTATCAGAACTCGAGGTTTAGTTGGTCAGGTGACACTAAAAACTGCATTCATAAAATTCAGTTGTACTGACTGGCCTTTTAAATTCGTGTGATGACATGGTTGAAATTTCCTTGGATGATGACTTTGGTTAAAAAGTAAGATTTCTCTAAATTTTTTAAAAATTGAACTGAACTAAACTAACTTATTTGAATTGAGCTTAACTGAACTTAAGTTGATTAAGTTGAATTTATTTTAATGTAAATTTATAATTACACGTAATTGAACTTAACTAAGCTTGATTCATCGAATTAATTGAATTGCAATTTAAGAAAATAAAATATTGATTTGATTATTTAAATTAAAATTTCAAATTAGTCAAAGATCCATCAATCATATCATTGGTAGTTTAAAAGAGCCAAATTTGCACCTACATATTCTATTACTCTATCCAATATTTATCATTTTTTTTATTTATTTACCTTTGTATTTAGTAATGAAAAGATTAAGCATGAAAATATAAGTCGAAAATTAAGGAAAAAAAATTTAATGCAAAATGTAAAAAAATTGATGAAATATATAAAAGAAACTTAAAGAAAAAGGAAAAAATATGTATTAGGAGTGTACTCCACTTGTGCTAATTTAAGGACCAAAATGAGTGCTTTAGCCTGATAAGTTAATGTAAAGGTAATGCACAGTCATGGGTAACTTGGGTGATTGTAATATGAGTCGGTGTTAGAGTTGAATTCAGATTATGATTCTTCCTTTTCTTCCTCACGTGAAGCTTGTCTCTTCAGTTTGTTCCGGTCAATGACAAAAACATTGATTACCACGAACAATTAATTACTACTCCCTAGTTTCAAGAGATACTAAATTTATTTTAATTTTGGTTTCTTTTACAAGGAAAATTGAAAAGCCTTGATTGTTGCACCCTTTCGCCTACTTTTTTTAATAAATATTAACTATCTTTTTTAATAATTTTCTTTTCAGGTCAAAGAAATTTTTTTAAATAAATGTCGTTTTCGAATTTTAATGTCTTTTTTTAAATATTTTATCTATTTTACCCTCATTTAATATACATTATCCAATCAACTTTCACATTAATAAAAGTTATAAGAGTAAATAAATATTTTTATTTCTTTAATTAATGTGATATTGGTATTGATAAACAATCTTAGACAATTATAAAAAATGGGAGGGAGTAATAAAACTTTAATCAAATTACGGAAAAAAATCTGTTGTCCTTAAATTGGTATCCCCTTCCATGTCTTTTCATTCATCAAACTAAAAAGTGAGAAAGATAAAGTCAAAAATAATAAAATAATAATAATAATAAAAAACAATTGAATTAGAGATATTGAAGGGGACACCAATTTAGGGATAACAAATTTTTTTCCGCAAATTACAAACCAGTCCATCTTTCAGGGCAGGATTTCCGGGGAGGTGTATTTTAATTTCTAATTCTAGAAAGAATTTGGATTCAATGCTTTCAAAACTATCGATTTCAAACGAGGGACAGTATTTTTCAGTGCAAAAAACAAAGGATTTTTAAGTTTCAAATAGAAAAACATACCTTAATGCGATTTTCTTGTGATCATCGACGAGAAGGTAGGTAGATTTGTCAAGATAAGCAACAAAGAAAGTAAGGATAATATCAGTAGCAAAGAAGGCATCGACCACCAAATCCACCGGCACCAGAGCTCCGGTGGCCGCTTTCTTGAAAGCTAACTCAAACGGTGACGACCAAGCCGAGTATATCACCAATATCACTAGGAATGCTTGCCACCATCTAGTCACCAACCACACCATATTAGATCGTTAATTAGATTATTATAATCAAGATTAAAGCCATTTAATCAATTAATAATCTCACCTGTATCTTCGATCGTAAGGAGCTATTACGTATTTTTTTAGCTGTAAATACCCTTCATCAATAACGGTTCCAAAAGCTGGCAAAAGGCTGCTTGAAACTGTCGCCAAATTATTTATTTCTTTACTCGATTTTCGCCGGAATAGCAATGGCAACGGCGAGTTTCTTTCTGTCATTATTCGCTGTCCGCCGGCGACACAGAGAGACGTATTCAGTGGATACTGATGAGTTGAATAATGGGAAGAAGTTGGCTATGAGCTTGCTTTCGAAGAATATTATTTTATTGCTACAAAAGAGCGTTTTGATTTATATGGACGTGACAACTTAACTCTACGTTATATATATATAGAACTAGCATACAGAGAAAATTTTAAAAAAATTTCTCAAGAGTTGACTAAGAATGCAAACCGACTAATAATAATATAAAATATATGATATGATTTTTTTTAATATCTACAAAT
>CAOJBI010589535.1:0-13180 GCA_948277035.1 Euphorbia corollata
ATGCACATTTCACTTTAGGATTTCCTTCTGTGTTACTAGGTAAATGACCTTTTCCTCTAGATGGAATAACACTCGCTAATTGACCAACTTGTCTCTCCAAATTATAAAAAGAAGATGATTGATTCTTATACCTCTGATCCAGTATTCTCTAATAACCTTCATCAGTCTCTGATTGCTTATTACAAAATCCTTTTAGAAACTTGTCTATCATACTGGTCAACTGTTCTATTCTATCAGTACTCTGATAATTCTTTTGTTGATTATCATCCTACTTCCAATTAGAACTCATATAATTATTTCCATAAGAATTCTCTTAACTTTGAACATAACTTAAATACTCCCCTACACATAGGCTAAAGTTACACTCAAAAGCAGTGTGTTCTATTTGGCCACAATTTTCACATGTCAAAGGGTACTCTTACTTTTATGCATATTATCTATCTTATGAGATAATGCAGATATTTGGGTTTACATAACAGAAATAGGGTCTACTTAATTGACCTTTTTAACTGAACTAGAAGATGTAGATGCAACATGCAAACGAGTAGGAGTGGTAGAACTTACTAGTGCTCTCTCCACGGGCCACATAATATTGTTATTTCCCATATCTTCCAAAAGGTTCAAAAGCTTCTTGACTAGTCTTCTTCATAAGAGATCCCGCAGCCATAGCATCAGCGGCTCCTCTCGTTGCATGCTTTATTCCATTGTATAAAGTTTGCAGAATCACATTCTGGGGTAAACCATGATGAGGACAAACTCGCTGAAGTTCCTTATAATGTTCCCAAGCTTTGTACAAGGACTCACTATCCCTCTGAGTAAAGGAAGTTATTTATTTAATGAGTCTTGCGGTTTTGGCTAAAGAAAAGTATTTAGTCAGAAAGGCTTGTGCTAATTGTTCCCAAGTGGTGATTGAATTTGGGCCTAATGAATTCAACCAAACTTTCGCTTTGTCATAGAGTGTAAATGGAAATATGCGAAGTTTAACTGCTTCATCACGAACATTCGGCATTTTGAAAGTATCACAGAATTCTAGAAAGTTTTCAATGTGAGCATTTGGATCTTCATTGGGTAGACCATAATACTGAACATTGTTGCTGATCATTTGAAGCAATGTTGGTTTAATTTCAAATTGGTTTGCAACAATAGGTGGTCTAGCAATACCCTAACGATTACCATTGATGGTTGGAATGACATAATCCATAAGCCTTAGTTGAAGTTTATCATTATTTGGTTGTTCTTCGTCAGCCATCCTTTTTCTTTATCTCTTATTTTTCTGTTTTTTTCTCTTACCAAATCGTTCTATTTCTTATTCAAAAGATGCCAAACTTTCTCCCGAATAACTCATACTTGGCATGCACACGCTAGAAAGAAACCTCAATATCAATAGATAAGGTAGAAAAAATATGTTAATAACAAAATAAAAATACTTAAAACCAAAAATAAAAATAAAATTAAAATAAATCTAATTGACACATAAACTTAATTGCTTGCTCTCTGATAATTTGATCTTTAAAACACACTTTCCTTCCCCGGCAACGATGCCAAAAACTAGTTCTCCACTTTTCTACTATTATATAAAAGTTCTAAATATAAACAGGTGTTGTCAGTACTGGTTATCAAAGAGAAAAATGATGATAACTTTAAGTATACAGTTCACATGTAGTTTTAAAAATATTGATCCCATAGGGAAGGAATTTGGTTCTAAGGATTAACAGAAGTTACAGGAAAAAAGAAAATAAAATAATTGAAGGGTTGATTGGGTAGAAAGTTAGATAGAATCATAGATGCATGAATAAATTAGAATAGATGAAAAAGCATATAGATATTTCCTAAGAACACATATAGTATAGAAAAATATGTAAAATAATCAAGGATGTTTTATGCACTAGATGACTTCAACAAACTCGGTTCTAGATGCCCAAAAATCCTATAATTCACCACAAAGTAATACATGAAATGACTTTTCTTTTTTTTTTGGTAAACAAAGGAAAGAACACAAAAACTAGACTAAGCCAAGTCTAGGAAAAGAAACACCGGACAGGTCTTCCAGCATAATAGTCATAATCCCTGGAATAGGATTCTTAAAAACGTGCCATCCCAAAGGAAGCGAAGCTCCATAAGACGCCATTCGATCCGCACACCTATTTCCTTCGCGATAGACATGATTAACTCTGACCTCCCAATCTCTCACCAACAATTCTTTAATAGCCGAGACTAAGCCATGATGAGAGTTTAACTCCACTTCACTCTTCGAGATGGTGTCGATAACAAACTTGCTATCAACCTCGACTAAAATTCTTCTCAACCCCATGTTCCAAGCTAGCGTAAGTCCATCTAAAACACCCCAAAGCTCCGCTTTTGCGATAGAGCAGCATCCTATGTTCCTGGCAAATCCAGCCACCCATCTGCCATTCGCATCTCTACAAAGACCTCCAGCCGACGCTCTAAACTCAGCCCCTCTAACCGAGCCATCAGTATTCAATTTAACCCAACCAACCTGCGGTATGGTCCAGCCAATCAACCTCCATTCACGATTAATTTGGGTCTTCTTCCTGTCATTGAAACCAGCAGCCCAAGCCGAGGCAAGCGCACTCGCCCAAACTGCCACACTCTCAGCATCCTTAAACTTCCCTTCGAACAAGCAGTCATTTCTTCGCTTCCAACAAACCCAGCAGACAATGCCAAACAGCAGTCCCCAATCCGAATAACCTGCAAAATCCCGATTCCAAAGGTTGTAGCTCAACCAACGCTGCAAATTCATGCCATAAAACCTCGCCAAAAAGTTCGAAGGTAATAAGCAGCTCCACACAGCTTGAGACATAGGGCAGTCCCTAAGCACATGGACCACGGTTTCAACACCATCTCCACAGAGATTACAGCTTTTGTAATCACACAAGTGCCGTCTACTACGCTCGTTATTCGTTAGAATCCGATCTCTAAAGCACAACCACAGAAATAGTTTGATCCTTTCCGGGCCTTGCCAGTGCCAAACCGTTTTCCAATCGAAATTGCTGCAGTAGCTATCATCCTCCAAGAGTTGATTATAGGCTGATTTCACTGAGAAGTGACCCGACGAAGACCCACTCCAGTAGCAAATATCGTTGTTCCCATCGCCAAGCCTCACTTTGCAAGCCGCTATTTGATATAAGCATGAAACTGGGATTTTTCTGTCAAACAACGACCAATTCCAGCAGCCATCATTCAAAATCATATCCTTAACCTTCATATTCAACTCCACTTCCGACAAAGGACAAAAAGCAAGAAATCGAAGAGGACCCACGTCTCCAACCCACGCATCAGACCAAAAGCGAACGTTATTACCATTAACAACACCCCATTGAATTCCTAAATTGATATCGTTCTTAACCTGAATCAAGGCCCTCCACAATTTAGACATCTGCTACCCAGGTTTAGTATCTGCCTCCACAAAACTAGCACATTTGTATTTAGACAAAATTACTTTTGCCCATAAGATATCAGCTTGAGAGAGGAGATGAAATCCCAATTTCATAATAAAGGCTGTGTTCATTAACCTTGGTCTTCGAATTCCCAGGCCACCTTCATACAGAGGACGGCAAACCTCATCCCACTTAACAAGATGAATTTTCTTCAAATCTCCAACGCTCCCCCACAGAAAACTTCGAATTAACTCTTCAATCTTATTGCAAATCGAGCTTGGAAGCTTCACCATTTGCATGGAGTAATAGGGGATCGAGCTAAGCACAGATTTAACCAACGTTAACCTGCCTGCTAGAGATAAAACTCGCGCATTAAACCCATTAAGGCGATCTCGAATCCTATCGACGATGGGAGAGTATTTTTGGATTTCCGACCGAGAATTAGTAATTGGAACCCCAAGATAAAGACCCAAATTTTGTGCAATTTTGAAATTTATAATCCCAGCAATATCCTTCCCCAAATGACGAGAGGTATTTTGAGAAAAGATGATAGTCGATTTAGAGTTACTAACCTTTCCTCCTGAGAATTTACAGAAATAATCCAGCACTGATTTGATTTCTGTAATCTGCTCAACATTAGCTTCAGCAAATAACAAAAGATCATCTGCAAAAAAGAGATGGGTGAGACACGGACCTTCTCGGCTCAACTTAATCGGTCTCCACAACCCATTCAAAACCGATTTGTTAATACCTTGAGCCAACCGCTCCATACAAAGGACAAACAAATAGGGGGACATTGGATCTCCTTGTCTAACACCTCTTGATGGCTTAAAAACCTGGGTCAACTCCCCATTCCATAAGACTTGCATGCTATAGCCAGTTACACAATTCATAATGGGTCTGATTAAGTACTCTGGCAAACCAATATCCAAGAGAGTATCCTTAATAAAACCCCAATCCAATCTGTCATAAGCCTTTTCCAAGTCAATTTTCATGGCCATCCAGTTAACTTTACCTTTCTTAATATGCATGGAGTGCATCACTTCCTGGGCAATAATCACATTATCTGTAATATGGCGTCCTGGAACAAAGCTGGACTGATTAGGCGTCACTAACTTGGACATAACACATTTCAATCTGTTAGCGATCACCTTAGTGACAATCTTGAGCAGAACCGTGCAAAGGCTTATTGGGCGAAACTCCGTGAACGTCTGGGGATTATTCTTCTTTGGAATCATAACGATGAGAGTTCTATTAACCTCATTCTGAATATCTCTTCCTTCAAACACCTGTCGAACAAAGGAACAAACATTCGACCCAATATCCTTCCAAAAGGTTTGATAAAACCCCGCATGGAAACCATCATGGCCCGGAGCTTTCCATGGCTGCATCTCAAAAATAGCCTGCCTAACCTCATCATCAGACACTATAGCACTTAACATATACATATCATCAACATTAAGAGGAGGAAACGAGCCTTTAAAGTGAGAATCAGCCATATTATCAGGCCATTGCTCCCCACCATTTCCGGTACTCGAATACAAATTCATATAGAACTCCCTAGCTGCCAACTTTAATTTTTCATCATCAGTGCACCAACCATCCGATAAATTCATACCAGTAATCCGGTTCCTTCTCCTTCTATTAGCAATAGACTTGTGAAAGTAATTAGTGTTTTTATCCCCATATAACATCCAATCTTTCCTAGCCTTCTGATGCATCAAATTCTCTTCTTGGAGCAGAGTCTTTTCATACTCAATGACAAGATCTTTCTCCACTTGAGCAAGTCTCTCCGACCAATTAATCTCTAAGCCACGTTGAACACCTTCAATTCTGTGTTCCAGCTTCCGCTTACGATGAAGAATGTTTCCAAACACATTAGTATTCCAAGACTTTAGTGTGCTTGTCGTCTCCTTTAAGTTGTCAATCATGTCCAGGTTTCCATCCCAAGCTTTCAAGACAGTATCCCTGAAGTTATTATGATCCATCCAACAACGTAGAAAGCGGAAAGGTTTTACTCCGCTGCCTTCTCTCTTATCCATCTCAATAGAAATCAATAAGGGGCAATGGTCCGAACCAATCCGTGCGAGATGACGAACATTAGTCCTTTGATAGGCAGCAACCCACTCAGCATTGCCTAAGGCTCAATCAAGTCTTTCTAACAATAAACCTCTTCTCCAAGTGAAGCTCGCACCCGAAAAGCCCAAGTCTATCAAACCATTACCATGAACAAAATCAGCGAACCCGCTACTGACACGAGAGTACGACGATCTTCCCCCCTTATGCTCTGAATTAGCCAGGAGAGCATTGAAATCTCCTGCAAGCAACCATTTGTTATTGATGGACCTGGCAATCCTAGTCAAATCATCCCAAAGCCATCTCCTCCCACTCGGAGTAGGACTAGCATAGATAGCTGAAAAAAAACCAACATTAATGTTTCCTTTTCTGATAAAAGAGTGAATAAATTGACTATTATTTTCAACAATCTCTACTGAAACCGAATTATTCCAAAGAAGCCAAATTCCCCCCGAAAAACCCGTAGCTTCCACTCTGTGAGAATTATCAAAGCCAATCTTTTTAATAATACGGTTAGCGGTAACTCCACTCACCCGAGGCTCCATGAGAGCAATAATATCTGGTTTATGAATCCTAATTAACTCCTTCAGATGACTAAAAGCACTGATTGCACCTTGAACATTCCAAGTTAAAATTTTAATATCCATAAAAAAGAAGAGAAGATAGTAACAAGCCCAAAGAGACCTTAGCAAGCGGGTTCCTCGCGAGAATCCGAGCCCTCCTCCTCCAAGATAGCGTCTACTGCAGAAATAGAATGCTCCTTTTCAGCCATATCATCATTCTGACGTTGGCTCACATCAGTAGAAGATTGCGCCAAAATGCTCCTGTTAAGTTTGAAATTTTTCCCATGCTTAGAAATAGCCACCCCCAGATTATTCTTACGCTTCTTGTCAGGCCCTTTCCTATAAGAAAATTCAGAATTCGGGTCTGAGGTCACATTCTCCTTCCCAAAAACAAATTTTGCCTGAGCTAAGGACTTCTCAATTCGAAAGTCAGCCACTGAGTTAAACTTCGGGTCGAGACCAAACAATTTAGTTGAAACTTCACTTATTGGCACCCTAGTTATCCTTTCATCCCCTGTATCTTTAGCTTTCGCAAATTGAGCACTAACATTTTCCTTGTTTCTACCATTCTCGCCATCTTTAATACCCAAAGCAATCCGCACCCCTTTATTTTCTTCTGTAGTATTAGCCACAGCTTTTCCCTTCCCCATTTCAGGCCCTCTCTTACGCTGATCAATGGCAGAACCCTTCCCTGTCCTCTGAACATCCGTCATATTATTAGCTGATATGGTCTCCTCCTCCATCCCTGCAAACTCTCTCACTTCATCCGTCAGAATATGAAACCAAGAACCTTGAACATTTGAATTCCCATCCCCAACATTCTTCTTTTTTGACTCGTTATGTCTCTTAGGCCTTCTACGACTTGCCTGCATCCAGGGGCCATAATCATTTATATTTCCCACCGTATTATCCTCCTGCATCATATCTCCTGTGCCTGCACTATCTCCCCTTTCCTTCTCAGCTTGCTTAGCATTAGCACAATTCTCTTTCACGTGGCCATACATTCCACAGTGGAAACAGATGTTTGGAAGGCCCTCATATTCTATAAGCTGAATCTTCCCTTCAATTTCCAGTTTTGAAACAAGAGGTTTATTAAGGTCCACGTTAACTGCTATCCTCGCATATTTCCCACGAGCACTTGTTTCGATGTTTTTGTCAATTCTCTTGACTTCCCCGATTACACCACCAATAGCTTTGAGGACGCTCGGAATATAATACTGAATTGGTAGGCCTGGAAGGCGGATCCAAACTACCATCGAATTAACTTGTGACTTCGATGGGTCAAAGTTTGGCGACCAAGGGGCTACTACTAAGTAATGGCCAAAGATTACCCAAGGGCCATCTAATATGGCGTGATAATAATCAGGTTCACTACCAAACCTGATCATGAAGAAGCTGTCCCCAATATCCACCATGGAGAAGACCCCATTCGGCTTCCATAGTTTAATCAACTGTGCATACAAGGTTCTATACCCAATACCACGCCCCATCAATTTCACGAACACAGTACGTTTCATATTGTCAGCGATCAGATTGTGAACCCGATCCAAGAAGAAAATAGAAGTGAAATTCTCTGCAGAAGTGACAGATACATCATCCTCAAGCAGAGCAAAATCCCTATCATCATCCGCTGCTTTTCCACCATTTTGGGAATTTAAGAGCGTGTCCTTGAACGTCGGTCTAGGAGGTTGGAGATCTCCCTTACCTTGACTCTTCACTTCTGATCTGGGAGTACTGTTGCTTTCCTCCGTAGCCATTTCATCATCCCTCGTCTCTGGGTTTAACACACCCTCCTCATCAGGCCATGGTTGTGGTCCATCGCTTTGATGAATTATCGAACTGTCATCAAGAGGGTTCAAGGGAACCCTAGAATCGCTCATGGTTCACTAGTCCACAATACCCCAAAGCCTATTCTTTTTCTTTTTTCACCCTTTAAACCCCTAATTATTAGCATGAATTGTATCACCAATTTCTGCAAAATCTTTTTCCATGAAATGACTTTTCTAAATCTAGGGTAAACGAACTATGACTTATAAAATCATAGACAACAATAATACTATGTTTAGTACGGGTCGCTCTGACATAGCTATATTTAGCAAGTTACCACTCCAAAAATGTTGGCTCACTAAACACGGTTATAATCATAGATCCAGTGATGATATACAATCTTGCTAACCCCGAAGCTACTCTTAAAGTCAACTTGAAAGAATAAAACTTAATTAGTATAAGCGACACAAGACGAAATACCCGTTATGACACATAGACATATAATAAACTTCAATTTAGAAAGTATAAGTGAAAAACAAAGTAAAGTTGTAAGGTATGCAAGTGAAAGCTAAAGTTGATCAAACCATATCCACTCTTTAATGGGAGTCATCGATTCCTGCAATTCCTACGTCTACTTTGAATTCGGTCTCGACTCGTACAAAACCTCCGTTAGGATGCTATTCCTTGTGATTAGCGAACAAATGAATGTTGAAGAACATAAACTTTTATTGATAAGTGTTTTGCATTACACTCATACAACAATCGCTCGAACTTGTAGAGAAATGATTGAAACAAGTATCAAATCACTTACACGTTTTCTCCTTCGAACTTAACCAAATCTATATCCATTTCACTCTCTATCTATCATACATATTCCTTACTTTTTACACTTCGTGCACCACAAGAAATTGGTTGATTAGAACCTCTATTTATAGAGTATGAAAGGTCGCAATGATCCAAATGAATAGACATATCCATTGATGAAAGGTTGCATCATATTCAATGTGATTGGATGCATCTTTTCATCCTTATCTTCAATCGATAAAACTATTTCATTCCTAAATTGTCACCAAAAGGTGTCCCTTTGTTTGACAGTTGATGGCGATTGATCGTTCTTATCCAACGGTTGACAGTTGAGAAGAGTTGATCAAATCCGTTACGATTCATGAACGTGACTCACTAGTCATGTTCGTGAATTTAAGTTGGTAACTGAGTGCTTGTGAAGAATGAAAAGACGCGATCCTGGTAGATTGTCATGAGCGTGATTTGGTTGTGACTTGAGCTTTTCTTCATGATTCTTCTTTGCAACTTTTACTGATCTTCGACAACTTCAATCATATGCCAATTCCTTCACGCATCGTTTTGCATCTTTTTCACTCTTTTTACATAGAATTCCACAATTTGATCATTTTACTCCCAAGATTCACCTAGTTTCTACATTTGCATCAAAAACAACTACATACCACATGAAATCTTTTATATGAAATATAAAATGACTCTAAACCATATCATTTAGTGAGTAAAAATGTAAAGATAATAAGTGTAATTATACACTTATCAAAATTCAAATAAATTATATTAATACTAAGAAAACATAAAATAATGATAAAGTGGTTGTAGATCATATTTTTACATATAATGTTGCAATGACTATTGAAAATGAGGATATGGATTATGAACCAAAATCCATTGAAGAATGCCAAACTAGAAGTGATTGGCAAATGTGGAAAAATGCAATTGAAGCATAACTAAATTATCTTGAAAAACGCAATGTTGTCATACATGTAGTTCGAACACCAGAAGGAGTAAAACTCGCTTGATATAAATGAATATTTGTAAGAAACAGAAATGAGAAGAATGAGATAGTGTGATTTAAAAGCGAGACTTGTCGCATAAGGTTTTTCCCTAAAGACCCGAGATTGATTACGAGGATACGTATTCACCTGTAGTGGATGCAATAACATTTTGATATCTCACAGTAGGTCTTGAAGTTCTTGGACATAAAGTACCATATCGTAGTACAATAAGTGCATTAATGAATCTTGCCAAGAATACAAGGCCTGATATTGCATTTTTTTGTCAATTTATTATCAAGATACAATTGTGCATCTGCACATAGACATTGGAATGGAACAAAACATATATTGCACTACCTTCGAGGGACTATTTTATTCATATGAATTTAAGTATGAATTGATAGGATATGCATATGTAGGTTATTTATCTGACCCATACAAAGCACGTTCTCAAAACAGCTATTTATTCACTTGTGGAAGTACAACTAACTATATCTTTGCAATCCGCAAAGCAGAATATTACAAGATACTTCCTCAAATCATATGCGAAATTAACCCCAATTCATGAAGCAGTCATGAATGTGTATGGTTAAGAACATTAACTAAGCATATCCGAGACATATGTGGAAATCAGCGACCAAAGAAATTCCGACAATGATATACGAAGATAATGCCGCTTGTATTGCTCAACTAAACTAAAGTTACATTAAAGGGATAGAATAAAGCATATTTAACCAATGTTCTTCTTTACTCATTACCTTGAAAAGAATGATGAAATAAATATTTAACAGATTCGCTTTCACAATAATTTAGCAAATTTATTCACCAAAGCCTTACCTTAGTAACTTTCAAAAAGTTGGTTCCTTATACTGGTGTTAGCACGGTCCGTAAAGACCCGATGAGGAAAAATATACCCAGATCGAATCCAATTCAAGTTTAGGGTTTACGGGAGTCAGAAAGGAACTGAATCGTACTTGTTTTAAATTCGATTTCAAAAATTCAAAAAATCACTTTCCGCAAACACCAAAAAATTTCGGTCCGAACCAAGTTCAGAGCCATCCGATTTGGGTTGAATCAGAGTCCGGAAAGTTAGGTCAAAATCAGTCGAAAAGGCCCCGAAAAATGCAAGGTAAGCGCCTGCATCACCGAGCACTTACACTAAGTAAATGGCCTATAGGCCATTTACTGATTTGGTGGGCTGTAAATAGCCCACAATTTTAGAGAAATGAGGAGGCGGAAAAATTTCTAAAAAAAAAAAGTTTTCTATTCCGTCTCAATTTCAAAACGTGTTTCTATCATTGTTGTGATTTTCAAATCAAGTTTTAAACTTAATTGTCGGTCAATTTCAAGTTCTCAAAACTCGATTTTCGATTTTCTAAAACCAAGCTGCTTTCGGTTACTTTCGAACAGGATTTCGTCAACTTTTCAAAAGTACTTGCTGTAGCACCAGAAAACTTTTAAAGTTCGTTTTCTCGTCTCGATTTTCACAAGCTGTCACTTTTCTCTGGAAAAAAAATTACTTTCACGTTTTTTAAGTCTTATCAGTTCTAAACTGGCTCCCAGACGAACTTAGACTACACGGAACTGACAGAAGGGTAAGCTGAGGGTAACTCCAACCTTTTCAACATTTTCTTTCAAATTTCACCTCTAATACTTCATCTTCATTTCCTATGTGTGTGTGTGTGTGTGTATGTGTATATATATATATATATATATATATATTGCCTTTTTACCATACTATGAGATTTTCATCTCATTTTCGTGATGAAATTTATTCAGCTGTTTATTGCTTGTTCTTTATTCAGCTCTTTCTTTACTGTGGTAAAATTCACTATAAAAGTGGAAAACTGCTGCATAATGAACCTAACTCATTTACTTTACAGTAATTTACTTTTCAGTATTTACCTACAGTAATTTACTTTTCAGTATTTACTTAAAGTAATTTACTTACTACTGCAATCATCACATTCAGTTGGCGGATTCTCATGGTGGATTTTCTTTTTATTTACTTTACAGTAATTTACTTTTCAGTATTTACTTACAGTAATTTATTTACAATAATTTACTTTTCAGTATTTACTTACAGTAATTTACTCACTGCTGCAATCACCACATTCAGTTGGCGGATTCGCCACGTCTCGTGGTGGATTTCCTTTTTATTTACTTACAGTAATTTACTTTACAGTATTTACTTACAGTAATTTACTTTTCAATATTTACTTTCCAGTACTATTCACCATATTTTGTTAGCGAACTCGCTACGCTATGTGATGGTTTTAATTAATTTACTTTTCAGTAATTTATTTAACTGCACAATTCACCATAATCTGTTAGCGGATTCGCTACGTTTTGTGGTGGTGTAATTTATTGTAATTAATAATAAAAGCCAAAATTCTCAAACACTGAGAAAAAGCTTACTAACATTTTAATACTACAACTAACATTTAATTATCGCAGCTAACCCGCTAACAAATATATATCAATTGTTATTTTCTAACGTTTGTTTATCAGTGCAGGGAGTTTATTAAAATATTTCTTTATCAATTTATTTTTATGTAAAAAAATTGAACCTAGGAAAGTGTTAGTGTTTTCTCTTTTTGAAATAAATTTATGGAATAAAGAGCATTTATAAAAACAATTTTGCCAACAGAAGTGGCTAAGGTCATGATGTACAGTATGCTAAAAATGTCAATGTTCTAATCGAAAGAAGAAAAATTTTGAATCCTAAATCTACTGCCCAAATCTCGGATCATCAAATACCGGGTGATAATCTGATGAGGGATCAAATGGATCGGAGGATCACGGGTAGTAATGCTGCCCCTGCTCAGGAGTATAAGAAGCGGAAGGTCATGCAAAGGAGGAAGGCTGTTGTTGCTCTTGAGGGTCATAAGGGGCGGAAGACCCTGCATATGATGATGGTTGCTGCTGTGACTGCGGCTGAACCCCATGTATCCGCATGTTCGCAATCGCAGTGTTAAGATGATGGATATGCTCCTGCAAAATTTGAAAGTTAACACACATTTTCATCACATTGCATGTCATGCATCATATTTTACATAACAGGAGACGAAAGACTTACAATCATCTCGGAGCTGTAACCTAGGATAAACCACTACATCGTCTGGTGATACTCCCAGTCCCTGGTACTGTCAGCTATGAGGACCTGTCGGATGAAACATGATTCAAGATTCAGCACAAATTAAAAGAAAATTGAAAGTAGAAGACTCAAGCTCTCACATGAGTGGCATCGGCTAGGATGTAGGTCACCGATCACTCAGGTTCAGAATAGGGATGAATCTTCGGTTGGTAGCTACTTCCGTCCAGCCTGAAGACCTAAAACTGAACTGATCAGGTTGGAAAACCTTATGGTTAGCAACGATCAATGAATCAGTTGAAGCAGCAGTTAAAGAAGCAGAGGAGTCATAGGGTGACTCTTGGCCCTCTTTCAGCCCTGATGGTCCTATAAAAGATAAAAGATACAAAGTCATCATGCAAATGAAAAGAAATGGGAACAGAAGAGTTGGAGGAAAACATACCGTCACTCTAGCAGTCTAGTGAGAATGTAGTCCTCACCCACGTC
>CAOJBI010589720.1:0-11163 GCA_948277035.1 Euphorbia corollata
GCCATATCGGAATCCTTGTTCAAAATTTGTCGTTGCCAGTAGTCGGAAGGACTGTAATTAGAAGGCAGTTTGTTCCTCGGAGTTGAAAGAATGTTGAGCTTTTCAACTAGCCAGAGCTGCAAAAAAAAAATCAGTACCGAGCGGCGCGACTTTCGAAAAACAAGGAATGAATGGTTTGTTACATGTAGCATGAGCATGCTTCCCTGGATGGAAATCTGAGAAGAATTGTGAACTGAGTCCAGATGGATCAGCGTTTCAGCGAGAATTACCGGGATGGGCGATGCACCTGTGATCATTTGTTCGATGATGGGAATGATGTTGAAGTCGCAAATGATGCTCTTTGACTCGCAAAGGTAGCTGATCATCAATAGCAGGCACATTAGCGGCACCCAGCTGTCATTGGAAGATGGCATGTTCGAACAAAGTCTCAAAGTAGCTGTTAGAGACAGACCTGGATTTGCAGGATTTGAAGAAACAAGCTGATGCCTGTGATTTGAAGGGAGCTTGAAACAGTGCAGAAGTCTCCCAGAGTATTGAATGTTGAAGCCAGGAATGGCAGGATGTCGGTTGCTTGGAATATTCGGAATACGTGATCAATTGGGTCCCAAAAGCCGATGGCAGCTTTCAATAGGTTGTGCAGCATGCTAACTCGAAAGAAGGTTTTCATATTCCATAGACCGCAAGGCTCAAGGCGCTTCCAGTTGCTCTTGGATAAACGGGCTAAGTAGTTATGGAGTTGTAGCTTAAATGCATCCATGGTGATTGGCTTATTTGATTTGATGATTATTGGCGTTTTGCCATACGCAGAACGTGGGACAATCTGCCGCACTGGCAGATTACCCCTAGTCCTGTGTTTGCTTAATGTTTTGAGATGGATTATTTGAAGATGTTTGATTAATCAAAGCAAATATGAAGTCGAAAGCAGAAAGTTAAATCATTCATCAAACAGTGTTCAGGCCTCACAAGCACACCAAAAACTGGGCCCACAAACATTCAAAAATGCAGTAGTTCAAGTAAAAGCAGGCTGTACAAAAAGCAGAAAATAAAATAAAATCTATGGCTGATACCAAGGCGGAGGACGCCATCGGGGAGAATAGAAGGGAGGTGAGGTCTCACGTAAGAAAAAATGTTCGGGTGTGAAAGCTCCTCAAGTGAGAAATTAGGTTTGATTAATGTCCCCGTACCCCCTACAAAGGTATTACCCTCTGTGTCAAATGTTCCACTATAATATATCATTAGTTTGACTAGCTTAAAATAATCCATTGACCTATATACTATATTAATTCAAGCAATAAAAAAGGGATAGAAAAAATGTATACCATACAAGTAACAAAATAAATAAACAATTAGTTACACACAGATAATAAAGTTAAGGACATAAATGCATATGAGAGCATGAGTGATAATTAGTCTCGTATTATGATAATTCAATTTTTTGTTTAAACTTTAAACTAGTTTTAGAGAATTATATAAATAAGTATATAAATCACATAAATGATAGAAAAATCACATTTTATTATTTCAATTAGTTCAAAAGCAAATAGAAAAGTTAGCTGTTGTCATTCTCACCACCTCTTCTTTATAATTATAAAAATGTTCATTTAAAACAAGTGTCAGCCTTAGCCAAAGACACAAGTCCCACAAAGCACCCAACCTTTTTTTTATTCAACAATATTAACCTCTCTCTGCATATATGAAAAAGCAAATTCGTTCTGAATACATCATTTTTCACTAGACCTGTCATTTTTATGGGTTCTTAAACCATGCTAACTCCTCCCAATATGAGTTCTAATTCAAACAAATTACGCAGTTAGCGACTCAAATCAATCCGTCGTTTTTGGGATATGATTCGTTTTCGGATTATCGTATAAGAACAACCATACTTAGATGATAAAATAGACAATAAAAAATCCAAATTCCATCGCAAACACAAAAAGTGTGTATACAAAATTAACCCAGTGAACGTAAGAAACTTTCAGGTTTAATTTGATAAAGAAATCGAAGGAGTTAGATGAGTAGCGCGTACCAGAGCATCGCCAATACTCTAAAAATTTCGCTCGAGTTAGGGAGATGAAGCAGACATAGACAAATTATCGATTTCTCTTTGATCTTTTTTGAGAAATTTTGCAGGCTAGGGATTTTTGAGATTTTGGTTGAAAAGAAATCAAAGAAGGTCGGAGAAGGGGAAATTAAATTATTTATTTTCTTCTTATTTTAGGTCAACAGGTATATTTTCAATATAGTCCCTAATTAATTTATGTTTTCATTATAAATTGATGTGGTGCCATGTCATAGTTTTTTTTTTTTTTTTTGCCATGTGGATATTATGTGTCACTACCGTTAAGAAATGGACTAACTAGGTAACGGAATTGATCCATGGGGACCAAATGGGTAATGTGTATAGCAAAGGGACTAAAATGATAAAACATGTATATCACAGGGTCCAAAAAGGTGATTCGGCCTAATTTTTATTCCCAAAACACACATTCGTTGTTGACTTTTCTTTGAGCTTGTTTCTAACTGCATTTGGTTTTTCTTTTACTCAAATTTTTATGATGTCTATTGCCTATCTAATGTCTAAATTTATTTTTTGTTTATTAATATTACGTAATCTAACATGTTCAATTTTTATACGATAAACATCTACATAATGACAGAATTTAAGGTAACATTATCGTCACTTGCAGCATGAATATATTTTGTTGATCAATGTTGTATTATAATTAGACAAGTCATACACGAACTGGGATAACCTATATAAACCTAAAAAAGTCATATGTCAAAAAAATAAGTTTAATATACCAGATACTAGAAGAGCATCTTAAGTTATTAAAAAATTCAGTTTATTCTTACATATATCTAATCTTTTTATTGGTGATGTACCATAGGAACTTGTGCATTATGTATTTTTGGAGCAAAATTTGATGAGTCATGAGACCTGTTAAATACTTTGATGATATCAAGTAAAACTTTTTTCTTGTTAGCTATGTTTACATTGTTTGTCCACGTACATATATCATCATTTAATTTAAAACCTTAAGATGTTCAAATGAATGGTATAAAAATGAAGAAAATAAGTACAAAAGTGGTAAGTTGATAAAAAAAAAAAAAAAACTTGGATGCACATTTTAGAGATATCAATCAAAAATGGTATGGTAAAATAGGAATGAAAGAACAAACTTAAATGTCACATCTATATAGTTGCTTCAAAATAAATTTAGTCGTCTATAAATCAAATTAGCAAGTAAATATAAATTTGTTATGAACCATATAATCTCTGCCAGTAAAAGTGATGCATGAATTATAAATGCAATATATTTTAGGATAAATTTAAAAATCACGGTAGTTTTTTGACCTTCTGGAAATGGGTCCGTTTGACATCAGACTCGGCAAATGAGGTATTTTTTCAGAAATGAGAAGACAAAAATGACGAATCAGCACTACCTTTACAAATAGTTGAACCTTATATTTAACTTCAATAATTATTGCTCTATAAACGTCATTTTAAGCATCATAATGAACACATTGTAAAAGTAAAACGACACGGGTCCAGGATAACCTAAACTAGCATCAAAGCAACAAAATCTTAACCCGAAAAAAGTGATCTCCCCGATAGCAGAATCTAAAAGATACAATACAATGCACCAAAGGGTGTTTTCAGAATCAACGTTTCTTTAAGAAATCCAATTCAATTTATGGAGAAAATTTACAAATCTTATACATGAAAATGGTGAATTCAATTAAATTAAATTCATTCGAAATATGTTGATTCCAAAAAAGGGGAAAGTGTTTTTTCTGAAAAAAGAATTATAACATTGCACAGCCAAACCAAAGCTGCTGCTTCAACTGCAATTGCATTACCACCAGCTTCGAGCTCTCCACGCCGCTGCCTGAAAACGAGAAACATTATTCCACATTTCAAACACCACTCATGCTCAATTTAACACCCAACTCATAAATTTGTTCGAGCATACTTCAGGATGAACAAAGGACTACAATATACATTTCCATTGAATTTTCAAAAAAATTTCCAGGAGTCCAAAAGCGGGAGGGGCATAATTTCATATTAAAAAAGGGTTACAAATCCGATTTCGCCTCAAATATGAATCTCAACTTTTTCAATGCTGCAATGTTAAATGTCACTTTTGCTCCAGCTCAGTTCTTCAAGGGATAAATTTGGGTTCAATAGTAATTTTTGTTGAAATTCAGTATAAAAGAACACAATGAGCTAGGTAAAAACAATATTATTTGCACTCATAAATATCAAGTTGGGGTTTATTTGTGTGTGCCTGAATACATCAAGATATCTTGTTAATCTTGACCCTTGAAATTAATGAAAGAATCGTAGGAAGCATTAATCCGACATTTCATCATTAAACCCACATACTATCACTTGCATATCAATTAACAAACAAAATGAAGGATTGTGGAACAAGATCAAACCTTTTCCAGCAAGAGAACACAAATTTGTACTTCATACTCTTGTCCTAATTCCACTCTTCGTCATCATCAGTTGTGAAAGGCGCTCTCAATCATTCTCACTGTTGATCTACCGAGCCATTTTACCTTTTCATCGAATATGGAAAAAGCTTCAAGAGGTACCAAGAGGGGGAGGAAGGGATCATAACACAATGTGTCCACCGCCATCCAGCTCGGGACCTTATGCCCGCATGCCTGCACGTGAAGCTAAATTCCATGCTGGCAGTGTGCAGGCATGGCCCAAGCCCCCCCTCAGCGGGGCCGGGCTAAACCAAAATTCGCATCATGTAGCTGTTGATGAGGCTGTAGAAACACAAAATTGACAGTGTCCAGATCCATTAGCCAAACGATAACAAGAAAAATATAAAATAAAAGAAATTAAGCATTCAAGCAGTTTGATAGCATTCCCAAACTATTTAACAAGCAAGATGCATTATAACCTTTACTAAGCTTTTATCCCTCTGAAAAGAAAATGCCGTACGCAGGGCTAAAACATTCACATTTACAACTACTTATTCTACATTTTCTGTTCAGTGAGCAAGGCATGTTCCGAGCTAAGGTAGTAAGGTTAATTTTATATCATGAGAGAAATGTGTATTCAATATAGATCACAGCATTAGCTGCATACTTTGGTTGTACTGTGAACTTGTATCTACTCTGATATGGGAATACCTGATTCAAACAATATTTGCAAAACATGGCTCCTAGTTGCAATAAAAATATGAAAGGTCTAATAGATTCATGGTGGAAGGTGCTAAACATTTTCTCTTCAGTGAGCAAACCATGTTACAAGTTGCAATTATACATGAGCAATGTTTTTAGCATAAAACGAAAATGGATCAAAATATTAGTTGCAACGAACTGGTTGTCATGGGAGGTTAAAATCCTGTCCAATCATAAAAAAAATTGAACAATTGTAAGACGCACTCCCCAAAATTGCAACAATAAAAGCATAGTAGTCAAAGCACTAAGGAGCACTCAAGGTGCAAGATCGCGCCTTGAGCCTAGGAACTGCCTTGGCGAAATATTAAGCCTAGAACCACTAAAGGCGCAAGGTCACGCCTTTAACTAGTATGAATAAAAGAACCAATGTGCAATGTTTAATAATGTGTAAAAAAGCAAGTAGCCGCCCTGTTGGTACCTGTGAGAAAGGCTGAACATGCTCGTGAGAATGAATAAAAGGCATTCCAGGGTGCTGAGAGGGGTACTGAGACGTATGGAGATAGATGGCAGGTGCAGAGTGTGCACCAATGTGATTAGGATTGAATGGCGGCATCATTGTTTCTGGATGACCATAACCGATCCCAGCAGGTGTTGATGGGGCCCACGATGCAGGTACATGCTGGGGAAGCGGTCGAGGTTGGTGTTCAGCAGACATCTGTGGTCTGTGACTGGTGCCTAGCTGCGGAAATTCAGTGTTGTAATTCAATGCAGGAGAGTACATTGGCTGCAAAGTGTAAGGCCCTCCATTGAATCCAAACCCTGGATCAAACCTTTGCATATACCTGGATACACGCAATATTACAGCCAAAATATGAGCTTTAAAATATAAAAAGTGATTCCTAGCTATCAAATATCCCAAACCATGTATATTATTTTGCTCTCTTGACTCTTCAGCATATAATTTCGTCCAATTAATACCCTAAAGTCTATTCCAAACTATAAACGCCCATAGGAGTTTCTTTATCCTATAATTTAATCACATTTTCTCTTTTCCCATGAACCTTATTACGAGAACAATGAACATTTTAAAATTAAACATCATACCTGTCATAACTCCGATTGTAGTCAGGGTCTCTCCTCTCATTTTCACGGTCTCGAAAGATGGCCACCCTGTTACTTGGTCTGTATCTAACTGGTTCCTTCTCTGTCCTAGTTTTAGCTAACCGATTGCTACCTGAAGAAGATTCTGTAGAACCTCTAACAGAGTTTGAATATGAATTTCCACGCATAGATGTATCCTCTGTCCTCAAATTACCATATACACCATGTTGGCAATGATCCTGCAATCTGGGTTCACTTTCTGGTTTTGCACCAGCAGCATTGCTAAAACTATTAGAGTTAAATATTCGAGCACGTGCCCTGTTGTATTCCTCTTTCCTTTCTTCCACGCTTTTAGAACTATTTGCCTTTGATGAATTTGAATTTAAATAGTTGGTATTTTGAGACTGCTTTTGAGGTCTTTGCTTAATAGCAACTTTAAAGACACCACTTCCCTCTGATGGTGAACTTACTGGGATGTCTGCCAAACGAATTAGAGGCAAACGACACTCAGAAGTCTTGCGTACAATAATTTTAGAACCCGAACCATCAGGTAAATCATTGTCTAACAAAACCATTGACTGCAACGAGTAATGCTGAGCCACTCGGTGGGCAGCCAAGCGTAGATATGAAGTAGGCAACTGCTGAAATTCCAATTGTTGCTGCGTAGGGTCCTCAATAAACTTTTCAATGTCTTGCTCCATCCTCAAAACTGCATAAAAATTAATCACTGTTATACACTTATTCACCTGAAGAAAAGATAATAGTAAATGAACCTTGACCTGCATTTTCATGTAAATTAACATAATACATACTTCAATTTTAACATAACATGGTACGAATCATGTGTTGAAAAAATTATCAGCCGAATTGGCAATCACAATAGTTATCATAACTATGCTACAAATAAAATAAAATGCAATAATTACACATCCTTATGCTACCAAAAGATTGAATTTATACCAATTAAAACAAGTATATAAGTAAGAGTAAGACTACATTGACAGAACAGATTCCTGTTACCTTGAAAAAAGGTTGTTAAAACTCTCAAAATTTGAATACAGAAAAAATTGGAATCGTCATGTCACCGAAAGAATCAAAGTTTAACTTCAGGGGTAAGAAACCCAAACCTCTTAATCCTATAATTTTGATTCAATTGAGTTCTCCAACTTTGATTGTCAAATAAGCCCTGAAAACATTTTTTGATTCAAGTTTATCTTTTTTAAGCTGATTATGAACCTGAAAAAGTAACTCAGGTGCAGCTGAATGCAGCCAATGTGGGATCACAAATAATGCAATCGAAGTGGAAAATCTTGCAGTTCATCTT
Organism: Euphorbia corollata; assembly: GCA_948277035.1. Lineage (NCBI taxonomy): Eukaryota > Viridiplantae > Streptophyta > Magnoliopsida > Malpighiales > Euphorbiaceae > Euphorbia > Euphorbia corollata. Next base: position 7,568 of record CAOJBI010589720.1, read on the forward strand.
TCTTATTTCTGAGAACTGAAGTAGTAATATGAAAAAAAACCAAATACAACAGAATGACTATGAAAAAGTACACCTTAAAGAACCCCTTGCTCTATTTTCACGATAAGCGCACATTTCAGCTTCGGAAGATTAAAAAGAAGTAGAAAAACACTCAACAGAAAACAGGCAGTCAAACAAATCGAAAGAAAAGAAGAAAAGAAAATCATACTAGAAAGCCGTTCACGGGGATTCTGTAAGGCTTCGCGAAGAAACTGATCGACCTGATCAAGTACATCGTCAGGTACTTTTTCACCGCTATCAGAAGGAGCAGACCAAGCCGATGAATCGGACGCAGGCTCATGAAGAGGTTGTTTGGGGTCTCTTTTGGAATCCTTGATCGTCAAACGACTCATTGTCTGGTCCAAATCGGCCACCTCCCATGATTCAGGGGCTCCGAGATCCTCCACCACAGAGCCCTCCATAGACTCAGAAACAGAGACACGGATGTAGAAACCGTTAGAATTTTATTGTAGTCATGAAGCTATGCAATCATCGACTCGAGCATGCAACTGAGGTAGGGATCCAGAGGTTGCGCTGGAGTCGAATTTCATGAGAAAATTTAGGGTTAGGGTTTGGAATTTGGGTGAGAGATATAGAAAAGAGGGAAGAAGAATGAAGAAAAGATAGGGTTAGACGATGGCGACCACGGTAATATTCTGTTGGACGTGTGTCTTTGACATCACATATTCTTCTACGCTGCGTTTTACCCTTATTAAGTTTTTCCAATCCCAAATAAAATATCGACAAAGGTATAACTTATTGTTCCATGTTATCAAACCTATAGTAACATCGGTTTCATCGGTAAAATTGTGTAATATTTTTAACTCTGTTATGATTAATTAAACTTATGGTGTGAAAATTGGTTATAACCAATTCAAACTGAAAATTTTGATAAATTTATATTATAAATGCATTTATATGACATAATCATATTGACATGGAATGCATAAAACATATTTTTATACATATAATTTATAAGAAGATGAGATGATGGGTAAATTGCATATAAGGAGCTATAAGTTGTAGTAAATTGGGGATGATTTACAAGATTATATAGATGAGAGAGACTTTTAATGTATATAATTAACGGCAAATTTAAAAGAAAAAATATAGTATGGTTTTATTCGTTTGTGAAGTAAGATAAGTGAATTTTTTTTTAAAAGGGATTTGCGGGTTCAGAAAGTTTGTAAATAAAAATTTTTTAATATTAAAATGCATCACGATAAGGGGTAATTTTGTTCATTTTTAACTGTAATTTTGTGGGTTGGTTAATAAAAATGCAATACACATCAATGATGAATTTGGAAATTTTTTTAATAGTGCAAATATTTTTTTGATTAATATATGATGATAAAATTTTAAAAATAAAAAAATGAAAAAATCTCCGAAATTTACTAAAGTCGTGACGTATAATTTTTAAATAATAAGGTTTAATTATGATACTATTAAATTTATTAAAATAATTTTTTTAAACATAAGTATTCTGAACAAAAAAATATTTTTTATTTTCTCTTTGTCAATTCTTTGAAATTACAAATCCTCTTTTATTAAAAATATTTTCAGACTTCGTTTTGCAAATGAGTAAAATTACAATGTATTTTATCCTATATAAAATAAGGTTTTTATTACTTCCTTAAATCTTTAGATGACATTTCATGAAGATAACAATAAATAAAAGAATGTGAAATATGATAGACTATTTATCATTATCTTGATAGGTAATAATCATAAGGAGTGAAAGTTTATTTAGGATAGGCTTAATACATGGTTTGTTATTCGAACAAAGGTGCACATTTTAACTCTTTGACTGCTCATTTTTTTTATTTCATTGTGATGGCGATCAACTGATTATTTGTTCAGAATGGAAGCCAATTATGTCAGATATCTCATACCAATTACTTGAAAAATGGCACAGTTCTTGATTTTTCTTGAAATAGCATATGTTTAATTCCTTTTTTTATTTAGAGTACACTCTTTGTGTCTATCCCTCTTTGCATTTCTACTAACACAACTGTTACAAAAAAGAAGAAGGCATGGATAAGTTTTTCCTTTTACATTTGTTTCAAGTGCATTAGTTCATTTACATTTTGGCTTACTAATGCAAGGATATTGGAAAATTTAAAACGCCTTTCTTGTCTTCTTATATTATCTGTGATTTTCATAATTGAATGACCTCTATGTTTCAATGATGCCACTGAGTGTCACTGACCATGTTTGAACTTTTCAGAGTGTCACTGACCAAAGAGGGAGTGAAGTAAACTTAACCCTTGGTGGCATTAACCTCAACAATTTAGGCAGGTCAGCGTGAGCGGGCGAGGGGGTGGTCCGCATAGCCGGCGAGGCCGGGCATCGGGGTGCGCGAGGGCCTCGTGTGGACCCGGGTTTTTTCGGGAAATTGCTTGATCCGGAGATCGTGCTCGTGGTCATGAAAATATTTAGTTTGTTGAAAACCGATTTTTGCAATTTTGTGGTAAACATATTTTGTGATAAATTTCCACTGAAAATGTCTTCTGGGTTGTTATGCGAGAAGACATGATCACAGCATTTGATTTGAAGTAAAAACAAGGTTTAAAACTTCATTTAAAAACTCAGAGTCGCCACCTAGATCAGCTCAACCAGGAAATTATATGGTATAAAAATTTAGTTTTACAAATTTAAATACCAGGTGAGAGATTCTGGGTACGGGTAAAATAGTTACGTTTCATCGTTGATTCAAGATATAAGATATTCCATGAATTTATTTCAAAATGAGAAAATATTCCTAAGTCCGATTTTATTTTTGCATAAAAATAAATCAGCAAAATAAATACGATAAATAATTCCCTGCACAAGCATAACAGTTTATATATGTTAGCGGGTTAGTTGCAGAAATTAAATGTTAGTGGTTAGTAAGCGCTTCCCCAGTGTTTGGGAATTTTGGCTTTTAATATTACATGGCTTTGTCACAAACTACATTTATTTGCAATAAATAAACAACCACGAAACGTAGCGAGTTCGCTAGCAGTTTATGGCGAATTGTGCGAGAAAGTAAATAATAAGATAAAAAACCACCACAAAACATAGCGAGTCCGCTAGCAGTTTATGGTGAATATTGTGATAAAGGTAAATACCAAAATTAAAACCACCACATTTCATAGCGAATCCGCTTAGCGAAATATGGTGAATATTGCTGAAAAGTAAATACTGAAAAGTAAATGACTTGTAAAGTAAATGAGTTAGGTTAATTATGCGGTATTTTCCCACTTTCGTTATGAATTTTACCACGGTTAATTATTGCATCAAGTTAGGTTGATTATATGGCATTTTCCCACTTTCGTGAGGAATTTTACCACGATTAATTTTTATGTCAGTTTGTAAGTTAGCGGTCCTCCATTTATAATGGGGATAATATATGTATAAATATATGTATAATAGATACAATTAAATAAATTACCACAAAATGGGATAATTACCTCATAATATGGTAAATTAACAAATATAAGTATTATATAATATATATATATATATATATATATATATATATATATATATATATATATATATATATATATATATAT
>CAOJBI010589742.1:0-14112 GCA_948277035.1 Euphorbia corollata
AGAACATCTCCCTCAGATTTTATCCAGGAGACGATCTTGCCCTCGGTCATAGTAGAGCTGAGTGCGGGCATGAAGATCTCTCGGATCTTGGATTGGACTCTCAAGGAATTCCTTCTGCGATTAGAATGGGATTTGGAGGGAAATGTGGGGAAAGAAGGGGAAATGGAAGAGGAAAAGGAGAGAGTTGTTCTGTTGGAGACCGAAAGTTTGGAGAGGAATGAAGTAGACGAAGCCGCCATTGCTTCAGAGATTGGGGGAAATTGAGATGCGATAGAGAGAAAGAGAATGAAGAAATGAAATGAAATAGAAGAAAAAGCGGGCGGAGAAGACGAGGCGAGTTTGGTTGGAGGAACTGATCTAACCCGCCCACTCCTATTCTCTGTTTACAGTTTACATCGCCCGTCTTTTCTTCACTTCCTACTATGCGTTTTGTCTGTCTTATTTTTATTTCCTTTTTCAAAGGTTCAGTATAATGATTATATCCCGGTTCTTACTAAAACAAAAATCATGTTAAACTGGATCGGATCAGTCACCGGTTCCGGTTGAACCCGGTCCGACCAATCGGTCCGGTCCGGGTTTAATAACCATGGTATAATCATACGGTTCCTAACGCTATTTTTGACCGGCTTCATTGTCAACTTGAATTATACAATCAAGTTCTCAACTTGATAAAATTCTGCTTGCGAGTTGCTTTTAACTAAGATAAAATCAGCATGAGGTGATTTTCATATGTAATTTTTTTTAAGTAAAGACAGTTCTTGAATGTGTTTGACCTAGTTGATGTGATTTTTGGATGCTGGATGGGACTGACGGTACAATTCAAAAATTAGGAAACAACTGACCATCTTATAGATAACATAAGCTTTTTTTTCCACAACAAATATCAAATTAATGTATTTTTCTTGATTATTTAGATTGTGCAGGTTTGAATCTGATTTAACTGGATTGAGTTTAGAGAATTAATAGTCCAAACATGTATATGGGAAAAATATTATATAATTAACATTATTCTTATTAATATAACATTGTGATATTTTAATTGTGAAAATTGGTAAAATTGTTTTTCCTCAATACCCATATTGAAATTGAACTAACATAAAAAAAAATGGTGGATGATAAAATACATATTCTTGTATTGTCTATTTTCTAATTAGGAAGCACGGAAACTCCTAAATACTAACGTTTCCCCGTTTCCGTTTCCATCTTGGAAACCTGGATTTACGTTATATTTGACGTTTCCGGTATGCGTTTCCACAAAACGGAAACGTTTCCATTCCCGTTTCCGAGCTACCTAGGAACTAAGTATTAAGATGTCAAACAGGCAAATTATTTATATAAAGCACCAAAATCTAATTAAGAATTCTGACACAATAATTAAGTGTTAAATGTTAACTTAGTTGCCAATAATCAATTAACCACGATAATATCCTATTCCGTGGAAAAGAAAAACATAAGGAAGGAATATCAGACCAAAAAATACTGAATAATTAGGTATAAACCAACAAATAAGACAAATCTCTAGCTAGATGGAATGAATATAAGCATATTATTAATCTAACAGATGAAGAATTGAGACATATCAGAAATCATTCATAGAACAGACGGTAATTAAAATGTATATAGAGATGGAACAACGGAAAAGGAAGAAAATATGATCAAGAAGAGTTGCGAACTGAACATTTTTATAGCCAATAAGACGAGAAGAAATACAGAACCAAACTCTACGAACAGGGAAGATCATCTTGTGCCAGAAATTCATGATGAAAAATTAAGCACATTTTAGCCAAACTACCAACAATCTCATTGCATTTCATCAAACACCAAGTACTCATTACTCAATGGATTAAAAATAAGCACATTCTCACCTTCAACGGATCAATATCCATTTTTAATTATAAGTAAACAAACCTCAATTATAGTTGTTTAATGGATTTTGGTCAACTTATTAACCAATTGCACCACTGATCCAAATATGATATCAAAGATCCAAATATCTAGAAAATGAGAAATTTTAGAACTGATGAGATAAGAAACCTTGTCTGCAAGCCGTTGTACATGAGCTTCTCTGCTTTGTGCTTCTTCTACCAAACGGTCCCCCATGGTAGTCTCACCACCTAAACTATGCACTTCAATAGTTAGAGTTCCATTAAGGTTTATGCTTCCACCTGCTACTTGACTCTGACACAAGAATAATTTAAGTATGATTAGACATTAGCAGAATAATTTATGTGAGTACAAACATGATCCTAACTAAATAAGACCAACTCAATAACTAAATAAAACCACAACAAACTACACAAAAGTCAAGAAATTGAATTATCCCTTACATTTGCAGCATCCCTATTCTGTGCTTGCTTCCTCATCCTAGCTTTCCAAGCAGTTTCCCCTGTAAAATTAGCACTGCATCTTCTAGCATTATGCCCTTCTTGTTTGCATTTCCTACATTTAACGGTGCCACCAGCTCTTGAGCTTTTAAAAGGATTCCTAGGTTCATCAACACCCCGAATCCTTTTCTTCCTAGGACTGCCAGGTGGTTTCTTTACAACCCAAGGATGGATGTCAGAGTAGTTAGTCTTCTTCCACTCATCTTGCGATGGAACAGGCTTGTACATGTGACTGTACACAGTTAAGTAAGTTGATATCAAGAAGTACTTGTGTACATACTTCTCAGGCTCTTCCCTATTAAAACTAATAGCAGAGACAGAATGATGACATGGAATCCCTGTGAGTTGCCACATTCTGCAGGTGCACGTTTGTTGTGGAAGATCAACATTTACTTGCTTTGTTCCACACACAACTTCATACTGCTTGTTCTCAGTAGGAGTACAAAAACAATTCTTGCTATAGCCCTTCATCCTTTCCAGCTCAATTTGAGTTTCGGGACAAATTGGACCTTTATATTTCTTCATTTTCGTCAGCCTTACATACTGCCTTCTCATGTACTGTTTCCTAATCCACTCGAACATTGACAAAATGGGCTTGTCCCTTGATCTGAGAATGGAGCTATTGAAAGACTCACATGCATTATTTGTCACAGCATCACACTTTGTCCTTGTAGAGAAGTAGCATCTAGCCCATGTTTTCGGGTTGTGGTTCATCACCCAAGCATATGCATTTTTATCAAACTCTAGTAGTTGCTTCATCTTTGCTAAAACGACTTCTCAGTGCTAGCTGTTGCTGCCTCCCACAAAAAATCTCTATATTCTTCAGCCTTGTAAATCTTTTTGAAGTTTTCATACATGTGCTTCACACAGAACCTATGTTCCATCTCAGGTTCAATCTCTAAGAGCCTCAACAAAACCCTATTTGGTAAAAGCACAAAGTTACAAAACAATCAACAAGTTGCTATTTGATAAATGCCATAACAAGTAGCTATTTCCTCAAGAAACACTAGACCACCATACAGTATAAGTTAACAAAATTAGAAATCCTTGAAGAATATATGAAACTAAACTTCATAAACGAAATTGCTAAAACCTTAAACCATGAATTTGGCGAAAAAATAAGACTTACTAAAGTTAATCAGGTAAGAAGAAGAGAAGAAAATTAAAACTAAATTAAGGAAGGATATGTGAATTGAACGAGAAACAAGAAAAGGAAATTGAAGATAAAAATGGAAAAGAGATGAAATAAGGGAGGAGAAAACAATCGGGATGAATGAATGGAGGAAGAACAACAAATCTTCCTCAACATTTTCATTTTCTTTTAGTAAAACAGTCATCAACACGCTTGAACTTTCAACACATACTAGGTCAGTAGCCACGTCGGATAGAGAGCAGGAAGTGGGAAAACTAGTGATGCATTCTGCCAACATAATATAAATTATGAAAAATATTAATTTGAAATTCAAATCAAATTTTAAAAATCAATAAAATCCTAAACCCATATCTATTATTTTTAATTTTCTAATTATTTTATATGACCATTTTAAATAGTTTAGAAACCCATTTCTGAAACATGTAACAAGAAATTGTTTGTATTTCAACAAGAACAAAATCTTATATAGGTAAAGGTAAATCATATTTTATCCCAGTATTTATCCCAATATTGTATTCAACCATAAATTAGTTTCATCGCTTGTACTGTGCGCATATATCATATCTTACTGCAATACAATCCTTGAAGCATCGAAATAGCTTAGCATTTCTTTACAAGAAAATAAAAATATTAATAATTACCATGAACTAAGCAGTATCTAGGAAAGCATGAATAAGAACAAGAAAAGAGAATAAAAATGATTGATGGCAAGAATAAAAATTAGAAATGGCAAGAAATATCCAGGAAACCGATTACATGAAAAACGACGACTTTTTATGCTCAATAAATCCCCCAAAAGAAGTTTGTCGAGTTAAAACTTTCACTTTTGCAACAAAAAAAGAAAGCAAAGGCAAAGCCACACTTATTATCAATTACTACAACAGACATTATCATCAATTTTTGCAGACACCAAATGCATCATTTTGCTTAATTTCTGCTTTCTTTGTCTTAAAGCTTTCTATTTTTTTCATAAACACCAGCTCTTTCTTAATTATTGCTTTTAGATACTTCCTTCTCCCTACTTATTTTCCTTCAACTCATTTCGAATTCAATATTCACCAACAGGTTTAATTACGTTTTTTAATTAGGAAACACAACAATCCTAAACACACTATTGTTGATTAATGACTTATATATGGTGCAAGTCATTTTCTTATATCGTAATCCATCCCAATAGACATACCAACTAATCAATCTCCGAAATCTATAATAATTTCATATGTACACATTATAAATAGCAAACTCTGTAGTGATTTATAAAAAAACACAACCACAATTCAAGGGAAACACTTGCTATGGTCACCGATCAAATAGAATAGCATCAGTTTATGTAGAATACAGAAGAAACTAGGGTCAATGCTAAGAAGATAAGAGATTAATATCAAACACAAAAGCAAAAATGTGGAGATTCATGGCAGTCAATTAAATAAACACATGGTAGGCAATTAAACAAACACATGGTAGGCAGATGAAAATGCCAATCGTAGACTACCAATTATACTTAGATTATAAAAGAACTGAAATCATTCAGAGTCCCAATTTAAACTTTATAGAGGAAGAACAGAGATTGAATAAGTACTTGAAAAAAACACAAATAAATAAAAATAGAAACCACCAGTACTGAATCAAAAGCAAGAGAAACAAATGGATTAAAAAGTGGAAGCAAGCAAAGAGAGAAGAGAGAGGAAACATTAAAAACGAAATCACAAAAGAACAATCACGAAATCCTGGGTGAGTACGCTCCATGATCACCGTACCACTTGATATCGAGTGATTTCCACAAAGGGGCACCTATTCAACCTACAAGACAATAAACACATCAGAGGGGCTATGTCGGGATGACCGACATAGCCACTCCGATGGTAAAGTTAGTTATCTCCATGTAATTGTATTGTGTGGACAGAATAATGTTCCCCTACCTTAAATGGAGGAATAAATGTCTTATATAGGTCTGTATCCCTACATGCCACTTGTCCCATCCGCTGGTGCTGTCCACATCTTTACTTGCCACCTGTCTCATCCGATATTTGCTGCTTGACACATGTCCTATTTGACTAAGGTCTTGCTAGTAACTTTCCTGGGCCTTAATGGGCCAGATATAACATTGATATCAGATGTCCCTCATCCAAGGCCAAAGTCGAAGCCTTTTAAGGTTTGACCTCTTTTAAGGGTTGCTCCGGCTTATGCTTTACAGCCGACCGAGATGTATGCTTGTAGTTCCCTCATCTAAGGTTCGATGATGGTCTTACCAATTCGCATCGTATTTAAAATTCTATGACGAAGAAGTCCCTGTCCATTTCTTTTCAATGCTAGAGGTGCATGATAACTTGGATATGCACATATTCAGCTAAAAGGTTTCGTGATTTGAAAGATGTCCTTCCCACTAATTGACCGAGCTCCTTTAGGTCTTGGTTCGGCTTATGAGGGTAAAACTCTTACCATTATGGAAAAACGAGTGTATTTCATGCGCCTTATTAAAAATGTTAGGTAGCGAGTGATGCTCACACGCCCTATTATGACCGTTGTGAGGCGTGCTTATTCGAGACTCTTCCGTTTCCCAAAGATAATGATGGGTATTTATCGTAATTAATGCGGATATAATTTAAATTTGAAAAATCCAGCCTTATAAATAGTATGAAGGCTTTGCCATTTTCTACTTTTGCGCATCTTTTACCTTCAGAGCAAATATTCATTACTCTGGAATCATCAGTAAGTGTTTCATCTAAATGTCTGGTTTAAACATTTCTGCTTTTTCGGTCAGTACGGACTCATCATCGTCAGTCCAGTTAGTGTATCCTATCACCGCCATGCCCCTCCGTACCTTGCCAAATAGAAACGGTGCCTCATCTTCTGCGCCAGCGGAAGCGACTGGTACTTCTGCCGATAACAGGGGGCGAGATGCTGATCAATCACTCGAGGAAGGACCTGTAGGTGATCTTGTTATTGAATTGAGAATTAGTACTCCTTATGCCCCAGGTAATGAGCCGAAGTATCCACTGAGCGCTGCCGTGTATAACCCCGATCCTTCCGTCAATAAGCCAAAACGAGCAGAGAATGACCCTGATTCCGACGTACTTATCCATTCTAATATTACCCTAGCCGAGGTGCAGAAATACATGGACATGGTATGTCAATATGCAGGAGTACTAGGGTCGGTACCTGGAGTCGATGATACAATAGACCGGCCCCCGGAGAACACTATCGGTATATATGGACAACACATTGAATGAGGATTTAGATTGCCACTATTTGCTGCTATGGCACATATCATGAAGGAGTTCGACATTTGTCCCGGCCAGTTATCACCAAACTCAATGCTCGAATTGCTGCTTCTCAGCAAACTATGCAAGGATTTAGGCTTGTGGTTAGATGGGATATTATTTCGGCGATTTTTCCAACCAGTACAGACGAAGGGGGGAAATTTGCTATACTTCGGGGCAGGGCGCATAAAAATGCCTAAGATCATCAAGAAGAAAGGGTCGGTCAAATTCCCAAAGAGTAAATGGTTTTGGTTACATCTGGATCGAGGTGCAAAACAAATCCGACGCAATGCTATCTATCCCGATGGATTCCCCTTTCCTATGGTTTGGAATAGGGTTCATGGGAACCCCGCCTCCTAGAGGGAGGACGGTCGACTGACCGAGAGACGGGTAAGGGTAGTGCACTTTCTGAGCACGATGACAGTTTCGTGCATTAACTGGACCGCTGTTGTTCAAATCCTTCTGCACCGACACTTCAAATACGTCGAAGCCCGACCCGGCATCGTCGAACTAACTCCACTCACACAACGTATTACTTTTACTCTCTTTTTAATATCTTAATTTTGATTTTGTAGGTATGTCTAAATTAATCCTATTCCCAGAACTCCTGGCAGCAATGGCAACAAAGAAGAAGGCGAAGAAGAAAGTGCCCAAGATTGCCGGAACTGAAATGAGGAAATATCCTCCGAAATTTTCCACTCCACCTCTAGGGAGTCTATCCCGTGAGGTGGATGATTTCAAAGCTGAGGAGGACGACACCAGGGGACCGAGTGAAGGAGCTTTGGGCTCGGGGGTAAAAGGAACAGAAGCTGAAGCTACTGGCTCAGCTTTGAAGGGTGCTGAAGTATTTGCCGATGCTACCCTAAAACTTGATGAGCTACCAGAGGGCACTCCCCCGGCTATTAAACTTAGCAGGGTAGAAAAGGGGAAAAACCCCGTTGTATTTGAGCTTGATGAAGAAAGCGCCCAATCTAAAACCTTAGCGCAAACTGGACGAAAGAGGCGAAATCAAGGTGAACGAGGGTCCCCTGCTAAAAAGCCAAGGACAGATGGTCCTACATTAGGGCCTGTGCAAGCTGGGGTTATATCTCCACTTCAGGTAGATGCTATTCTGATATACTTTTTTTACATTAATTGTTTTAATCTAACTTGCAGTTTTTCCTGTAGCAATGGGAAGCCGAGTTCGTGAGTGATGTGAAGCTAGATGATGATAGGATCGTCGATCGCTTCGCCAACCTGACTCATCTCCCCACTGAAGTAGCTGTCCTATATAAGAGGGATGCTAAAAAGGAAGCAAAAAGGCACCGTGCCCATCTGCTCCAAGTAAGGTTGACGAAGTATGCACATAAAATTTTTTGTTATAGCATATACTTTACTATTCCAACTTGTGTTCTTTGCAGTGCTTCTCTCATTCTGTATTCTTGGATGAGACCCTAAAACTTCGGGGAAAAAAGATCACGTCCCTCCGTAAGGAGAAAAAATCTCTCTTAGAAGATAATAAAAAGCTAACTGAGATCTGCCTCAAGGCAAGAGAAGAAGCCGAACTGCTCCATTGCCAACAAAAAGATATCAAGGAAACCTATGATAATCTGGCTATGAGCTACGCGGAAATGTATGATGCTTTTGAGAAAGAGCGGGAAGAATTAAAGGCTGCTCTCCAAAGGCAGAAAGAGGATACAGAGGCAGAGTTAGAGACCTTTCGTACTGAAATAATGAAAACAACTAAGGCGCTTAAAGCACTCCAAGATCAAATACAATCTCAGGATAAGAAATTGGAGAGCGTCGAAGTTGAACTAGAGAAAGCTTGGCAGGTGGAAAAGGTAGTTCAAGAGAGATATCAGGCTTCAAAGCACCATTATCAAAAGAAAGATTTAATTTTAAGTCAACGCTGGGACCGGTATAGCGTGAATTTCCGGACCAACCTACTCGAAAAAGCTCGAAGCATGTTTCCTACAGTCGACCTTGATCCTCTAGCCTTGCTTCTTGAACCCTGTTTGGATGACCCTATAAAGCAGTGGGTGGAGGATTCAAGGCTATTTGGAGGAGCAGAGGCAGAAGAGAATGTTGAGGTCGAAGTGGAGGCAGAAGGAGAGGAGCAGGAGCAGGAGGAAGAGGAGAAAATATCGTATCATTCTTGGGCCACCTCTAAGCTTTCAGAGCTAGGCGAGGCCGAAGATGATGCTACATCCTGAACTTAGATTTTGTTTTATTTCTTTATATGTATATAGTAGAGTAATGCTATATTAGAAAATTGTAATGTTTAATTTTATTTAATGAAAGAATTTTGTAAGGTTTTATTTGCCTTTGCTCACAATGAATTGTATTAGTGCTCGGTTTATGTATCTCGGTTTTTAAGCACTTCAAATTTTTTGCAAATGATGGGGTTCAATTTATGAACCTCGCTTTCTAATTATTTTACTTCACATTTTAGCAAGTGATGGGGTTCGGTTTATGAACCTCGCTCTTTAATTGCTTTACTTCAAATTTTAGCAAGTGATGGGGTTCGGTTAATGAACCTCGCTCTCTAATTACTTAACGTTTTGGCGCATAAAAACTATGAAAAAGAACTATCCGTACCTTGTATATACTAACATAAATTACACAAAAACATTCAAAATATCAAAAAGACAATTTGCAAGAGACGAGTTCATACATTGGCTTGTCAACTTGGGAAAAACTTTTTAAGTGCAGCCACTTTCCAAGTTCGTGGTAGGACTTTGCCTTCCAAGCTTTGCAATTTATATGTATTCAGCCCAATTTTATCGGCAATTTTGTATGGACCTTCCCAATTGACACCGAACTTACCTTGACCAGACCTCGATCTACTAGCTTCAGTACTACGTAAAAATAATTCTCCTATTTGGAACGTCCTTGGCCTAACTCCTTTGTTAAAGACTGCCGCCACTTTTTGCTTATAGGCTGCCATTCGCTGATAGGAACGATCTCGCCTTCCTTCCAAGTTATCTATGTTATTTCTCAAGGCTTCCTCATTGGTTGCCTCGTTGATATAGTTAGTTACTCTCTCGCTGGGAGTCCCTATGTCAACTGGTAGAATAGCTTCGGTGTCATATGTTAGGACAAAAGGAGTTTCACCTATAGCTATCCTTTGCGTTGTCCGATAGGACCAAAGGATATTTGGGAGCTCATCCACCCATGATGTTCCATTGCTTAATACTCTGGTTCTGACCCCATCTATGATTGTTCGGTTAGTGACTTCGGTCATTCCATTACATTGGGGATACGATACTGATGAAAACCTCAACTTAATGCGCAACCCCTCACAATATTTTTAAATGCTTCACAATTAAATTGAGTGCCATTGTCTGTGATAATTGTGTGAGGTATACCAAAGCGAGTTATGATATTCTTATTAAAAAATTGAATCACCTGGTTAGGAGAGATGGTAGCTATGGGCTCAGCCTCAACCCATTTGGAAAAGTGATCAATTGCAACAATAATCCACTTCTTCTGATACTGAGCAATAGGCAAGGGCCCCACAATGTCCACCCCCAAGTGGCAAAGGGCCATGCAGATTGAATGGTAGTCATCCTGGTCGGCGATGATTTGATATTTCGTGCATGAGCCTGGCATGCTTGACACCTTTGAACTAATTTTTTTGCATCTAATTCCATCGTGGGCCAAAAGAAACCCTGCAAGCGGGTCTTTCGAACGATCGAATCTTTTTTCTCATGGCCTCCACAAATACCTTCATGTACCTCTCTTAGCATATAATTCGCATCCCGCTGACCGAGGCATCTCTTCCATGGGTGAGATACTGATTTTCTGTACAATTGGTCACCCATGATGGCATACCGGAATGATTTCCTTACAATCTTCTGAGCCACAACTTGATCTGAAGGGAGGATGGAATCCTTCTTGGCTCGAACCGAAGATCAAACTCAGACAATTTCAAAGCCCACTCAGCCAATCTTCCTGATGTTTCTGGCTTTTGAAGGATACGCTTCAGGTAGATGTCAGTTCTTACTATGATGGTATGGGATTGGAAGTAATGCCGAAGCCTTTGCGAAGCCATAATGACTGCATAGGTGGCTTTTTCAAGCCGCGGATACCTGAGCTCAGCATCTCTCAACACCTTACTACAATAATATACTGGATATTGCTCACCGCCCTCTTCCCTTATCAGTGCTATGCCCAGTGCCTCTTCAGAGGTACTAATATAGAGGTACAAGGTTTCCCCTTCAATCGGCTTACTCAATAATGGTGGGGTGGACAAGAAGGTTTTTAAATCTTGAAAAGCCTTTTTGTTATCCTTTGTCCAATAGAAATTTTTGGCTTTTTTAATTGCCTTGTAAAAGGGCAAGAAACTTTTCACCGAGCAAGAAATGAATCGCCCAAGGGCATTTATTTTTCCATTAAGTTTCTGCACACCATTCAAATTTTGGGGCTCCTCGAGATCCAGTACTGCTTGAATTTTGTCGGGATTTGCTTCAATCCCTTTCTGAGAAACCAGGAAACCTAAAAATTTACCTGCAGAAATGCCGAACACACACTTTCCAGGGTTGAGCTTCAAATTGTATTCACTTGCCAATTTCAACACTTGCTCTACATCAGCCGGATGGTCCGCGAGGGACTTACTTTTTACAACCATATAATCTACATACAATTCAACAGAGGCACCTATAAGATCTCGAAATATTTTATTGGCTAAACGCTGATAAGTAGCCCCTGCATTCTTTAACCCAAAGGGCATGACATTATAGCAATATGTTCCCTCATGGGTGATAAATGAAGTCTTCTCTATGTCTTCCTTAGCCATAGGGATCTGATTATATCCGGATTTTGCATCTAACATAGAAAGGGCCTCATATCCTGTAGTGGAATCCACAAGAGAGTCTATGTTCGGCAATGGGTAACTGTCTTTAGGGCAACCCTTGTTGAGGTCGGTAAAATCTACACACATCCTGTATGTGCCATTAGGCTTCTTTACCAAAACGACATTAGCTATCCAGGTAGGATAATGAACTTCCCTTATATGAACGATACTAGTGAGCCGAGCTATCTCTTCGGAAATTGCTTGCTGTTTCTCTAGCCCATGGTTTCTTCTCTTCTGCTTAACGGGTACAACATCTGGATTAACATTTAACCTGTGCTCCATAACCGATCGATCAATTCCAGTTACATCATTCTCATCCCACGCAAAGGAACTTTTATTTTCCCTTAATACGGTGGTTAGTTTTATCTTAATCTCAGGGTCCAGGTCCGCTGCAATCTGTACCTTTTTTCCCTGCTTAATGATAAGGGTCTCAAGCTTTCCATGAGGTTCGGCTCAGTTTGGTTGCTTTTTCGCTTCGGATATCGGGGCCTATGCACGAAGGGAAGCCATGTAAGTTTCTTGAGCTACCTTTTGATTACCTTTTGTCACAGCCATTCCTCTTACTGTCGGTATTTGCATAACCAATTGCCTAAGGCACAAAATAGCTTCAGAATCGCAAATAAGTGGTCTGCCGATGACAATGTTATACGCGAAAGGCATATCTACAACAAGAAACTCAGCATTAGATCTCCACTTCTCAATATCGTCCCCTATAGCCATAGATAAGTTTATCACACAAAAAATAGGGACTGGATGGCCTCCCAATCCACTAACCGGGTTAGTTTCGAGGCGCAACCTATTTTTTTTTTTTTTTTGAAGAAAGGCACAACCTATTTGGATTAACTTGAAGTGCATTAAAGGCTTCTCGAGTCATAAGGTTGACGGAACTTCCAGTATCTACCAACACTCTCTTCACCAAGAAATCACTTATAACCATTTCTATAACCAAGGCGTCTGAATGTGGTGCCGGTCGAGGTAAATGCGAGAAATTAAAGCATACATCCTGATCCCAGCGGATGTTGCTTTTTACATCATCCGTCCTTCATTTTCGCGACGTCGAACCTCCTGCTATAACATTAATCACTCCTCTCTTGGGTGGGGCCTCTCGGGCTCTCTCTTCCCGGTGATTTCTCGGTCTATCAGGCCGAGCTTCTTCCCTCGGATTTTCTTTTGGTGGATTGGCTAAGAAACGATCTATTTTTCCTTCAGCTGCTCTTTTATTCAACTCTAACATCAAGTGTCTACATTATTCTGTGTTATGACCCTCACATTTATGGAAATCATAATATGTGCCCGGTTTTCCTGGGTGCCTCAATTTTGGAGGATAATCAATGTGCTGCCGTTGTCTCTCAATCCAATATAACACCTCCTTCCTTGGGGCGTGCAAGGGAATCAGATCCTTCAGTGGCTCCCGCTCCTTGTAATCTGTTCTTTGCTTGAACCTTGGTTTTTGCGGGACAGGGATTGTCGCCGGTTGGGTTACTACTTCATGCGCACCTGATTGTCTTTGATGCGTATCATACGTAACCCAGCATCTGGCTCGACTCATCATTCCTGCCAAAGAAGTTGGTATTTTGGTAAACAAGTCTTTCTTTAAGTCGGCACTTCTTGAATTTTGGGCTAAGATATCAACAGCTACATCTACTTTGCATCCCTTGATATGCATGAGAGTTTTCTGGAATCGGTCAACATATTCTCCCAAGGATTCGTGTTTGCCTTGCTTTAGCAATTGCATTCTTGTACAGTGCGATATTGAGGTATTGAGGTAATGAAGAAATTGCAAAATTCTTTGACCAACTCATTAAAGTTAACTATTGACCCTGGTTTCAGCGATTCGAACCAGAAAAGTCCAGGTCCTAAGAGGGTAGATGGAAACAGCTTGCACATCATGGAGTCAGTAGCTTCGGTTGTAAATAAACTTTGCCTAAAAGTTTTGACATGCTGAGTTGGATCTCCCTCTCCATTATATTTTGGCAATGCAGGGTAACTGAATTTCTTGCTAAAAGGCTCTTGCATCACTTTTTGTGAAAAATGGGTATCTGCTGCCTCGACCTCGGAAGTAACTGGGTCTATTCCTACATCTACAAGCATTCCTTTAACCTGCTTCATGAATTTGCCTAAAAGAGCCTCTTCATTGATATCTACTCTGGGGGGCAGCCACTTCCTTGCCAAGGGCTAACTTGGTCAGAAGGGTTTGAGGAGGAACTCTCATGGGTTCCTTCATAGAATGAACATATATTTGGGGGGAAGGTGACCGATGCCGACCTCGACTTCTTCGCTCCCCCCTAGATGTCTTCCAGACGGAGGCTTGCTAGAAGAGGCACCGACCGCCAAACACATACTATTTTGATGCCCTTCATGCCTTCGGGAGTATATGGGGGTTCGGGATCTTTCCCTACTCCTCTCTACTCTCTCCCGATCACGGTTTCGTAAGTTCATCCTTTCTTCCTGGCTAGGGTTTCTGGAACAAGAAGCTTCTCT
>CAOJBI010590653.1:0-10965 GCA_948277035.1 Euphorbia corollata
GAGACTGAAATCGGCAAGGAGAAGGATGGGAGAGACTGAATCGATATTGATATTGAGGTGAGAATTGTGGGAGAGATAGAGGAGTTTTTTAGTTTTAATTGAAAGGGTGAGAGAGATGGAGAGATATGCAGGTGAGAGATACAGAACTAAGAATATTTTTGTTTTAATATTTTTAATTATTTATCAAAAATTTTGAAGGTACCTTCCTGCTTCATTCATTTCTTTAATTTCGTCACTACTTTTGCTAACATTTTTAAATTTCTTGTAAATGTGTTGCTGAAAGTAGATTTTGTCAACATTAAAAAATAAGTGTTGGCATACATCAATTATTTTTTTCAAATCAATCTTTTGCCAACATTTTTTATGCCAACACTTTGATTATTAGTTGGCAGAACCAATATATGGTGTAGTGACCTCTTTTATTTATTTATTTTTCTTTTTAATGTATTCTTTTTTTAATAAAAAAGGCCAAAGCTAGAGCACTAAGGAGCAAACATTCCAATTAGATAGGCACACTCAAAACTAGAGACCCGACCCGGTAAAAAAAATTCAAAGTTAGGATGGATTTGAGTATAATTGCAAGTTGAAGTGGTCAAATCTGGATAAAACCTCTATCATTTTGTTACTCTTATTTCTTGTTGTGCATCATTGCAACTCGACATTTGAGGGAGAAAATATCTGCTTTCCCGGATTGTGTATCCCAGATTGTGTATCCCCATTAATATCTTTCATTCAGATGTTGTCACATTGACTTGTGATGGATATGTATGCAAGAGAAATAAATTATTGGTGGAGAGAAATTGAAAATATAGAAAAAAGTAAATTAATTACCACTTGACAATATTTGAATGAGAGAGGTCGAAGAGGACCACACAATCCAAGGCATCATATTTTTTCACACTTTTCATTTATTTTTTCGGTGTAAAATTCTAGAATAATCGTTTTTTCAAACGAAGCCGCGGAAGTAATTTATGAGGAAGGATGTGGTAAAAGTTTTAGCCTAGTGGTTAAGATCACATGAAACTGTGATCCTATAGGTTACTAGTTCGAGTCCACATAAGGGTAGGATGAGATGTGGTGACGTTTTTCTTTGTTATTATTATAAGCTCAATGAGACAAACTTTTTTTAAAAAATAAAAATTTATGACGAATGCATCTCAAAAAAGGTGGCACAATCAAAACCCACAAACTAAATGAGCTCGGATTTATTACGAGGGAAATAAAACAAATAAGAAAATATCAAATAAAGAAAAAGAATAAGTTAATGATCCCATACATAGATCCAAAACACTTTGTATTTAAAACTACAAAAACCCTAAAATGCTCCCTAGCCGCCCCCTCCCTAACCACCCCTTCCCCAGCCGCCAGCGCCACCACGACCTTCCGTCCTTCCGCCGACCCTAAGGTGTCTCTTCCTCCCATGGTAATACTTTTGCCCGATACCCATAACCTCCCAACCCTCGCCCAGCTCCCCATGTTAGAAACCAAAAACCTAACCCCTCTAATATGCCTCGTAATGAATGGAAAGCCTCCAGCGCTGATTACTTTGATCAGCCTCGCAAGTTATATTTCGAGAATTTTCCCAATTCTCATACCTCGGTAGCAACCATGCAATTGGTTTTCAGGAAGTTTGGGATTTTTGGAAAGATGTATATCGCTCGGAAACGCAATAAAAAAACCTGAATTTTGGCTTCCTCACGATTGACAAATCCACCTCATTCCGGGACACTCTAATTCGTTTGAATTCTATTAAAATAGGTGTTGTTCGTCTTCGTGCTTTTAAGGCCATGTATGCTTCGTCGAACTCAGCCCCGAAAAGTAAGCCACCTGTTATCAAAAAACCCTCCAACCCTAGGCCTATATTTCACGAATCGAATCGTGATTCACGTTCATATGTCTCAGTTGTCCGATCTGATTCTCCTTCCCCAAAGTCTGGATCAAATTTATTAGCCAAGGATTTTAATGCTGAAATTGCCAAATGGAAACCATTATCTTGCATGGCGAAGCTTATTGATATCTCATATATCCCAGATATTTTTGATATTCTTCGATCTCGTCGCTTTGCCATCAAATTTGTTGCTCCTGCGAGTGGAGACTCAGTTATTATTTCATTTTTTTTTCAGAAGATGCTCTCTCAGGTTTCGTTGATGGTGATTGGCACTCCCTGAAGGATATCTTTTATGAAGTGACCCGCTACCCTTTAAACTTCATCCCCTCCGAGACTATCACGTATCTTGACTTTATGGGATTACCACCTGCTCTTATTACTGAACCCTTGATTCGAAAATTGGCTTCGCATTTTGGAAGGGTCATTTCCTTTGATTGTGATTTTGATCGACCTCACCGGCTTGACGTGGTTTCTTGCCTTATCTCTGCACCCTTGGGTATAACTAATCGCTCTTTTTCACTCTCCTTTGGTGACTGCAATGTGGTGGTCTATACCAACATTCGGCAAGGTGTCAGTTGTAAGCATGATGTTGATGATGATGTTTCTGGAAATTCCTATTCATCGGATACGCTTTCTATTAATCCGATTAATGCTCCAATCACATCTGCTGATCGCTCCAATCACATCCGACTTTGACTTCCATGTTATTCCAGCCAATGGCTTTTCGGGAGGTCTTCTTATTTCATGGAATACGGCTTTGCTTGGGGGAAATGTAATCTCTTCTTCTAAGCGTTGGGTTCTCATGCGTTTCCGTCTTAGTGACCTTGATATCCATGTTCTGGCCCTCTATGGCTTTACGGATCCATCTGCGTGAGTTAATATGTGGGAGGAACTTCTGCCTCTTGTTCATGGTTATAGTAGAATTCTAATATGTGAGGATTTTAACGAAACTTTGCGGAGTTCAGAACGGTCTAGCGGAATTGCAGTTTCTTCCATGTCTTGGTTTCAAGAATTTGTTTCGGAAAGCGAATTGCTGGATATTCCTCTTCAAGACCATCAGTTTACTTGGTTTAATACCCAAGCCTTTTCACGCATTGACAGAGTTTTGATCTCTTGTGAAATTTCAAATCTTTGGCCAACTCTATCAACTACAACAGTTGACACTTCTCTCTCGGATCACTTTCCAATTCTATTCCGATCTCGGGTGGCTTATTCTGGTGGTCCAAAACCTTTTCGATCCTTAAATTTGTGGTGGGAAAATACTGAGTTTGAGCCTTTTCTTCGTTTAAATTGGGGGAATATTTGCACTTCTCATAGCCGAAGAGATTTAACCTTCAAATTAAAATTGTTACGGAATGCTATTAGATCTTGTCATACTCTTCATTTTGAGAAATTAGATCGTCAGATTGCTGATCTTGAAGATAATGTATTGTCTCTATCTTCTGCCTCTGTGAATCGGCCTATGTCCACAATAGACCAAGAGAATCTGCAAGCTGCCAAATCGGCTCTTCTCTGCAAACGTCAAGCTCTTGAATCTTTAAGGCATCAACAATCCCGTGTGAAGTGGACCCTGCTTGGTGATAATAATACCACTTTCTTCCATCGTGTTGCTTCAGCCAGATTCCGTAATAATCGCATCGAACAAATTGATGAAAATGACGTTAGATTAACGGATCGGACATAAATTTCTGAAGCGATATGCAATTACTTTCAACAGCTTTTCTTGGCTGCTACTTCAGTGCCTTTTCTTTGCATAAACTAAATTTTGTTTTGGTTGATGATGCGGCTAACTCGTCTCTTATTGCTCCTTTTATGAAGGATGAAGTTTGGGCAGCCGTTTCAGCTTGTGGTGATAACAAAGCCCCTGGTCCGGACAGATTCAATTTTTATTTTTATAAGAGATTTTGGAGTTCTATCAAGCTTGAAATAATGTCACCGCTTCACCGTTTTCACTCGTCAAATTTTTTACCGGACTCCATCAAAACTTCTTTCACGATACTCATACCGAAAGTGACTGGTTCCTCTTCATTAGTCAACTTCAGACCAATAGCGCTTATCCATGGGATTTACAAAATTGTAGCCAAGTTGCTTGCTTCGTGTCTTCAGGATGTACTTCCCTCGTTGATTTCGGGCAATCAATTTGCCTTTGTTAAAGGCAGGAATATACATGAATGCTCCTTTCTTGCGACTGAGGTTATTCATGACCTTCATTTACATCGCTGATCTTGTCTTGTGCTCAAATTAGATTTTCATAAAGCTTTTGACAGTGTTTCTTGGAATTATATCGACACTGTTCTCAGGAAAATGGGGTTTATTAATGAATGGATAGACTGGCTTTCCAATTGTCGTAGAAATTCTTCAACTTCGATATTGATTAATGGATCCCCTTCGAAACCGATTAAACTTCATAAAGGTGTGAAGCAAGGTGATCCATTATCACCTTTTATCTTTGTGTTGGTAGTAGAAGGACTTAAGCAGCTTATCGAGACAAGTATTTGTGAGGGTATCATTCCTGGTTTCAGCCTTGACGATTCTCTTCCCGATATTTCGATCCTTCAATTTGCGGACGATACGTTATGCTTCCTTCCGAATGATGAGGTGTGTGACTTGAATTTTGTTCGCATTCTCCGTTGTTTCGAGTTGATCTCTAGCTTAAAAATTAATTATCACAAAAGCTCATTGCTTGGTGTTCAAGTTCCTCCTACTTCTTTGGAATCTTGTGCAAATATATTGGGCTGCCGTATCGATTCTTTTTCGATTATGTATCTTGGTACTCCTCTTAGTACAAGGCGTTTGCAAGTAAGTCATTGGGATGCCGTTATTTCTAAATTTAAATCAAAGTTGGCTAATTAGAATGGTGGTTGTCTCTCATATGCGGGTCGATTAGTTCTAATTAAATCTATTGTAACGGTCGCCGTTACAATAGGTTGGTTCTATTGTAACGGTGACCGTTACAATAGATGGATCTTTTGTAACGGTGACCGTTACAATAGATGGATCTATTGTAGGCAACACTTTTGGAAAAGTGTTGCCTCAGATCGTAGCACGCCCACCAAGCAGAATGAAATACACGCCGAGTGGACCTATTCCACTCGACGTGCCCATTGAATCAAAGGCAACACTTTTGACACTCAATGTCGTTAACGACATCACCAATGTCGTTAACGACATCGCAATTTCACCAACGACATCAACAAGGTCGTTAACGACATTGGCTTGCATTGGACCGATGCTTATAGTATCGGTCCAACTGAAAAGTAACCAGTTAAGCAGAAGCTACGAAGAATGAATTCAGAATGGTCTTTGAAGGTTAAGGAGGAGATTGCAAAGCAACTGGATGCCAACTTCATAGAACCGATAGCCTACCCGAAGTGGTTAGCAAACATTGTGACAGTACCCTCAATGTCGTTAATGACATCAACAATGTCGTTAACGACATCGCAAGCCAATGTCGTTAACGACCTTGTTGATGTCTATAGTGAAATTTCGATGTCGTTAACGACATTGGTGATGTCGTTAATGTATTTGTTGTCTCTTTATAAATTTCCAACTTCTGTGAATGATGTATTGACTCGACTCATGAGGAATTTTCTTTGGCGTGGCGTTTCTGATTCTAGTGGTATTTGTAAGGTGAGTTGGGCTACCATTTCGTTGCCAAAAGAGCTTGGTGGCCTTTCTATTCGTGATTTTAAGCTTATGAATTGCAGTCTTCTTTTAAAATGGATGTGGAGGCTTCGAAATCCTGAGATTAATTCCCTTTGGTTTCGTTATTGTGTTCATCGCCACGGTTTTAGCTCATGGTTTGATATTGTTGATTGTCAATTTGCTAAACTCTCACCGATTTGGCGCAACATTGTCTCTTGCTGTTATCAACAACCCCAATTCTGGAATATTTTTGTTCAGTATACTGTGGTTAATGTGGGCAATGGCTCTTCAGCGCTCTTTTGGCTTGACAATTGGACATCTAATCAACCTCTTTGCTCCCTCTTTCCGGACTTGTTTAGGCTATCGAATATGAAGAATTCCTCGGTGCGTATTGGATTTATAATTTCTAATTTATATTCTATAGGATTTCTATTCCAATATTTCTGAGGGTTTTCTCCTATTATTTCTAATTTTTCAAGCCTAGATTGATAGCTCTAATTACCTTTAGTATGAGTTTTGTCTGAGTGTCTAAATAGTCTCTTTATATTCCATTCTGTACCAGCATAAGTTTCTGCTGAAAACTTAGGCGTCTTTATAAACCTAACCCCTTTCGAGGCTAGAGAGTCTATTATATCTTCTATTTTGCATTTGTATTTTATATTAGTAGAATTAACTGATTTCCCAATTAATCCTGTTGTTATAACAAGATTATTTCTGTCTATTAAACCATAACCTTTAGTCATGATTCATATCTTTATAAAATGTAAGTCTTTTGATTTTAAAAAGAATTCTGGAGCGCAATAGTATAATCCTCTATTATCATTCATGTCTACATCCATTACGCTTATTAATTTCTTACTTTCTTCTTGTGTAGACTCATCGTATATTGTGATTATAGTATGAGCACCTAATTCTTGTCTAGTCATGCCTTTTATACCAATTATAATAAGGCCTAAGTGAGTATATTTATAACCATCTCTAGCTATTTGTTTAGCTATTGATTTTTCTATTAAAGGTATATTTACTATATCCTCGTCTCCACATTTTATAGATATTTCTTCTGATTTCTTAAGAAGTCTATAATTTTCTAACCATTTACCCTTCTGATAAAGTATTTTAGGGTTTACAAGTCTTTTCTCATTCTGTCTATATTCTTCTAAGTCTTTTTCTATATCTATTACTTCCGTAATATTTACATTTTCATTTTCTTGTCTAGTTCTTGTATTAAAAATCTTTCTAAAACTATTCTCACTTTGTCTTTCTATATTAGTAGAATTACTTCCACTATCTCTTAAAGTATAATTTTTCTTAAAAATATTATTCATTTTCTGGAGGATTATAAATTATAAATTCTTGTGATTGTATAGAATTTATTCTATTAATCCCTTGTCTTTCTAAACTTTGTATAATACTCAATCTGACTATTTATTATAATATTTGAAAGATTATTTAATCCTTCGTTTTTATTAATCGCGTCTGTATAAATAGTTTCTAATAATTTTTCTAAATCTTTTATTTTAGGTTCTAGATTATCCGGTAGGTATAAATCCTTTGGTATAGAGTCTAACTTTTTATTGATTTCTTCTAATTTTAATAAATTTTCTTCAAAAAATTTATTAATATTAGTTAATGAATTTTCTAAAGTATATTCTATCCTTTTATTTTGAAGTATAAGTTCGTCTAATTTTTTATTAATCTCTTGGGTCTGTTTAAAGTTATCAGGTTGTATTTCTTGATTCTTAATAATTCTTTCTAATTTATTATGAACTGATTCTACAAGTTTCTCGTTTATCTTTCTATCCGCTTTAGTTTCTAAATGAAAGTCTTTTATTAGATTTGTAACAAAGTCTAATTGGTCGTCTAGTCTATCAAATCCTATAGTTCCAAGAGCTATAAGATTATTCAATTGACTTGTCTGTATCCTGTCTTGTTTACTTATAAACTGATTACTGTCTACTAAACCGTCTGAATTATCTTTATTAAACTGTCTAGTAATTTCTCTAGTTTGATTATAAAGTATAAGTTGTTTCTGATTCATTCACCAATAAAAGTCTTTTTTACTTCTAGTATTTGTCTTTTAATCTGATTTATATTCTCCTTGTTTTCTATTCGTACTTCTTCTAAATTTTTCTGTGTTTGTCTTTCTAACTGTTCTGGGATCTAGTATAAGTAATTCTTTAATTTCTTTTTTGCTAGGAAATTTATCAGCTTTTGATAAAGTCTTCTCAGTTCTATTTCTTAGAATTTCTAATTGAGTTTTTATATATTCTTGATTTTCTAGTATTTTCTGATAAGAATTATTATCGAATTTTAATAATTCAATAATAATTTTGTCTGACTTATATAAATGATTTGATAAATTTATAACTAAGTCTATCAAAGTATTCAGCTTGTAACGACCCGGTCCCAAGAGGGGTGGCGCCGGGGTAGGAAGACCTGATCAACGAGCGGCCATGAGGGATGTCGATGGGGGCAGGAATGAACCGAATGCACACCGGAATGAGAGGACTTCGAGACTGTACTGGTATGGGACAGTACAGACGAGAAAGGCTTAAGAGATTTGATAGGTGCTACCTATACTAACAAGATGCATCTTCTTTTCGGAAGTCTATCCGGGAGAACTCCAAAGTTAAGCGTGCTTGACCTGGAGTAATCTCAAGATGGGTGACCTCCTGGGAAGTTTTCCGGGAAGTGAGCGAGTGAGGACAAACCTCACTGGAAAGACTCGTGTTGGTCTGTGGGGGCAGTCGATCGAATCCCGGGCCGTTACAGTTGGTATCAGAGCCAGTCCTCTCTCAGTACGGTGCGGTGGTTCGGGGACGAACCAGGCGGAAGCTGGTGGGCCTGTAACGACCCGGTCCCAAGAGGGGTGGCGCCGGGTTAGGAAGACCTGATCAACGAGCGGCCATGAGGGATGTCGATGGGGGCAGGAATGAACCGAATGCACACCGGAATGAGAGGACTTCGAGATTATGATGGTATGGAACATCAGAATCACGAACGGTTAAGAATTTCGAGACTGTACTGGTATGGGAAAGTACAGACGAGAAAGGCTTAAGAGATTTGATAGGTGCTACATATACTAACAAGATGCATCTTCTTTTCGGAAGTCTATCCGGGAGAACTCTAAAGTTAAGCGTGCTTGACCTGAAGTAATCTCAGGATGGGTGACCTCTTGGGAAGTTTTCCGGGAAGTGAACGAGTGAGGACAAACCTCACTGGAAAGACTCGTGTTGGTCTGTGGGGGCAGTCGATCGAATCCCGAGGCGTTACACAGCTGATAGGCTAAAGTATTTTCTTCAGTATTATGATATATATGCTGATAAAGTTTGTCTGTTCTAAGAAAATTACAAGTATTTTTAGTATTATTAAGTCTAGGTATTTTTGATGGAATAATTAAGTCTAAATATTCCAAATTTCTGTATTTTCTCTCTGAATTCTCCAGTTTCTATTTCCGTATATTTCTACCATCGATTTCTACCAGTTTCTACTACCGTCGCTCTGCAATATCATCGTCTAGGCTTGAAAAATTAGAAATAATAGGAGAAAACCCTCAGAAATATTGGAATAGAAATCCTACAGAATATAAATTAGAAATTATAAATCCATATATAAATATACGAGCAAAAGCTATACCTGCTAATAATCAAGAACTAGAATGGTATAAAGAAGCTTTGGAAGAACTTATTAGACATAAATTTATTAGACGATCAGAATCTAGACATAGATCACCTAGTTTCTTTGTTAATAATAATGCAGAAAAGAAACGAGGTAGACCTAGAATGGTTATAAATTATATGCAGTTAAATGATAATACTGAAGACAATGGGTATGATATACCAAATAAAGAAATGCTCATTAATAAAATACAAGGATCAAAATTTATGAGTAAATTTGATCTCAAATCAGGATACTATCAAATTAGAATGCATAAAGACTCGATAGAATGGACTGCATTTATCTGTCCAAATCCCATAGGACATTGGGAATGGTTAGTAATGCCATTAGGACTTAAAAATGCACCTGCAGTATTTCAGAAAAGAATGGATAGAATTTTTGAAATATACTCAGACTTTACTACTGTTTATATAGACGATATACTTGTTTTTAGTAAGACTGATAAAGAACATAATAGACATCTTAGACTTGTGTTTAAGAAATTTGAAGAAAATGGTCTTATAATATCTAAGAAAAAGATAGAATTGGGAAAGATAAAAATAAACTTTTTAGGAGTTATAATTGAGGAAGGGCAAATAGAATTGCAGCCTCATATAACTACTAAAATTTTAGAATTCCCTGAGACTATTAAAGAAAAGAAGCAATTACAACAATTCTTAGGATTGTTAAATTATGCTAGACCATTTATAAAAGACTTATCAAAATACTTGAAACCATTATACTTAAAGACGTGTAAAGAAGTATTTGAGAAATTAACCTAAAAAGACTATGAAATAATTAGAACTATTAAAGAAAAGGTAAAAAGATTACCAAAATTAGAAATTCCTCTAGACATAGATTTTCTTATAATAGAAACTGATGGTTCTGCATCAGGATGGGGAGCTGTATTAATCAGTAAACCCAATAAGACAGCAAGTAAGACTGAAGAAAGAATTTGTAGATATGCTTGTGGATCCTTTAAAGAAAAAGGGGAAATTAGTACAATATACTCAGAATTATTAGCAATTTACTATGCATTAGAATCCTTCGAATTCTTTATAATTGGTAAGACTGAATTCGTTATTAGAACTGACTGCATATCAATTGTAAAATACTATAATAATCTTAAAAAAGAAAAAAAGAGAAGCAGTTATAAAAGATGGCATAAATTGACTTCACTATTATTACAGAAAGGATATAAACCAATTTTAGAACATATAGAAGGTGAAAATAATAAAATTGCTGATATATTATCTAGAATCTTACAATTTTCTGATACTTGATTTTGCAGAAAATACCAAGAGACATTACAGCAGACATCCAAAAGAATGAGACCTACAAAAGAAGTTAGACTTGCCCCTTATCAAGGGAATACTTCAAAGAAACTTACATTAGAATCTATTATTAGACCAACAACATTAGAAGAGAATAAAATACCCTCAGATACTCAAACTGTTAAGAGAAATATACCAGTACCAAGAGCTTTGGTATTCTCAGAAAGACTCAATTTTTCAGACTTTGCAGAAACTTCTTGGACATTTAATTTCCCAGAAGGTTCTATACTTAATGATACTGAAAGAATACTACTAGACAATATTTGGGTTGCGGCTAAAAGAAGAGATGATAAGCATGTTATTGCATCTATAAATGGGTTTTGTGTATACTTTACCCAAAGAAATACCAATGATATTGCTTATGTAGTATATAATGGACCTCAATCTGGTATATACAAGACTTGGGAACAGGTAATACAAGTTACCAAACATAAAGATCCC
>CAOJBI010590734.1:0-10151 GCA_948277035.1 Euphorbia corollata
ATGTGTTGTTGTTGTTGCTATTAAAATTCTTTATGCATTCACTTGCATCCTATGATATTTTCATAGCAGCAACAATTACACATGATTTCTTATTCCTTGAAAACTTTTCTTCTTGATCGTTACAATCCAAAGGTATGCCTGCTTCAACAATAGTAGAATTGAATAAAGAATAATCTTTATTTTATAGAATCTTTGTTTTATAGAATCTTTATTTTTTTTTGCTCTTTTTTTTAAAAAAGATCTTTAATAGCATATTGTATTATTTCTAATTGAATCGATTGTGTTAATGTGTTATTGTTAATTTCTTGACTTTAACATATTTCTTAGGCTTCTTTGGTGCTGAGTTCAGTAGTTGTATACCAGAAACAACAATGGAATTATTTGAGGTTTCTTGGTGTTTGGATATATTTTTCTTGATATGAATTCCATTATCTCCATTAGATTCTTAATGTATTCTTTTATCAAATTTCAGATTTAATTTTATTTTTCTCTGCAACTGCAATAAGGTAAACTTGGACAATTATGCCGAAGGCAAATGTTGTATTAAGTGACTGAAAAAATTGTATGGTGTTCTGTTTGTTGTTTCGATTATAATTTTCGATGCTTTGCATTCTTCGACATTTTCACGGTGACAACAACAACAACAAATGATTTCTTGTTTCTTGCAAATAAACTTTTGTTCTTGATCATCAGAATTTGAATGTATGTGTCGTTAGTTAAATAATAATACCAATTATAAAAAACAATCTTAAATTTATTAAATATTTTCTTATAATACTCGGTTTATTTTTAAAGATAATATAAATTTTTTTTTGTTTATCAACTGACTTGCCGATCTTAACATATTTTCACGGGCTTTCAATTAATCTTTTTCTTAGTCGCTGAGTTCACTAATGTTTCTTCTTGGATACAAATTAGGTTTTTTTTTATATCAAAACCATCCTCTCAATAAGAATCTTGGTACTGGATCCGATCCTGACGTTAATTTTAACATATTTTACAGGCTTCTTTGATGTAGAGTTCACATATTTTACAATCTTCTTCGTAAAGTAATTAATGACGGGAGGCTGGCCCAGTTCTTCGAAATTATAAATTGAGAAGATTGATAAATTTTATTACGAAAATATTGTTCCAAACTATAGAATTCACCCCTTGTTTCTTTAATAAAAGGAGGAGAAATAAAATTTTTTGTATTTCAAAAACTTTTTTGCTCTCTTATATTTTGCCAAAAATTATACCCGTTTCATAAGATACTATTTCTTTTAAGATTTCTTAACTGCAAAATACTACTTCATAAATAAATAAACGTTGCATATTATATAGTAAAGGGGAAAATGAGTCTCGCGTCGAGTCAATAATCAGTAACTGGAATTTACCTATAATATCCGATTAGATAAAAAAAAAAAAAAAACATATGAAACTAAACTAGCACCAGTACAATGACAATCATGTAATGGAGAGCCCATAGTCCATAACATAATAACCTACAATTAAGTGCTTCCGCAAGTCCAATATCACCTTTACCCAGCAAAAGAGCAACACGAGACAACCTTTACCAAGCTTATAAGGTCCTCCGGTGAACAACCTCATATAAACATATAATTTTCTTGATACGAGCGTTAGTTTTATAATGGATATAATTCGTGGGTTAGGAGAGTGTTGATTTCGATAAGTTGAGTGAGGATATAGTGGGGTTGAACCCATCTAAAACACAACTAATTGACATGGGTTAAAGTTCAGTCTACAACACTTATAAACTATTCATTATTCTTGTATAATTTAAATGAAGGATAACCAACATCTCCAACACATACTATTTATGCTCCTCTTATTTTTTTCTCTCATCAAATTTCATGAAAGGTTCAACTTAAAGGAAAAAAAAAAAGAAAATCAAGAATCCATTTGTTGTTGTTGTTACTGTTAAAATTATCAAGCATTCACTTGCAATTTACGATAATTTTTACAGTAACAACACCAACAAATGATTTCTTGTTTCTTGCGACGTTACGAGTCTTCTCGATCATCAAAATCCAAATATATGTATCATTCTTAATAGTTGGAATCTTCTGTCATTCTTACTAGTTTTTATTAAGATAATATTTAGTAATTAATTATATCGATTCCTCTTTGATTTTTAATCATATTTTGTGTTCATCTAATTGAACCAATTATGTAAATATTCAAAATCTTTAACATATTTGATAAATCGATATAATATTTCCAAGCACATAGAGGACACGTCTTGTTTGGTCACTCGGTCCCGCCGAATGGATGAGGTCGGGTGGATCATCATTCCTTGCTCGACAAGGAAGCTACGACAGTATTTCAGTATAATTAAAATAGCAAGAGTTCAAGTCCTGATAGGACTCTATTTGTTACATATAACAACCAACCTTAATAAAATCCTATTAGAATGCGAACACACACTCCTATTTGGACAGGAAGTAGTCTGATCTCTATATAAATGGATCGTCATCACAAATCGAGGTATACAATTCTATTATCCTAAACTTTTACATTATTGCCTCATCTTGTAATTCCGTCTAAACTTAAACATCAGAAAGGCTACGTTAGTCACACGGTTAGTTACTCTAAACCTTTTTTTGTTTTATGGTGAACATTCTTGGCGATGTTACGAAGATCAAGATACTAAAGAGAAGATCAAGATGCTAAAGATTAGTGCGTACATTTTCTTACACTAATCTTTCAATATTCTTCGTCAAATTGTGGTTTAAGTGGTTTTTCCTCTTTAAGTAAATAAAATGAAAATTTATCTTGAAGAAAAAAATTATATGGCCTGGTCTTCTAGTTTAAGCTCTGCTATCATATTTGAATCTTCGCATGGAAAAAATTCAATAGTAATTGTTGAATTCTTTTTAAATAATTTGTTCCTGAATCTATGGAAATACTTGCTTTTTTGTCTTTTTACTGTTTGATTATATAAATTATTTTACGAAAACTAAACCAAAAAGCTTTCATAGCTCAGTTGGTTAGAGCACCCGTTTAGTAAGCGGGAGGTCTTGAGTTCAACTCTCAATGAAAGCACATTTATGTAATCCCTTTAAACTGATTTTCTGAGTTGACCAATTGTAGCAACTGCAGAATGTGGCATTGAATATTAGATCAATTGTCCTGAAAATAACTTTATACAAATAATAAATAATATATCTAATTACGTATAAAGTAAAGATAATTGATAATTTGTGTGAGAAAAATATGACAAAAAACATTTCAAGAAAGAGTCAAATTTAAGTTGATAAATAATAAAGAAACTACACAATTTTTTATTACACATATATGATCATGTTGTGACTTAATCTAGTTGGTTGTAAATACGAAAAAGAAGTTAACAAAATACAAGCAACAATTAAATACAAGAGGAACAATTCAAATTATGAAGGGAAAACTTCAAAAACATGTCATGTTTTTTTAAGTTTTCCCAATTACGAATACGCATCCAGAATCCCAAATAGGACCAAATGCTGCAATTCCAGCCGCTATGCAAGAATCAACATCATCTTTACTACCTTGTGGATTGCTTGTTACAATGACTACTTGAGCGCCCCACTTTTTAGCAGTTTCAACACTCAATTCCGACACATTCGGCCTGCCCAAGATTGCTGTGTCATGCACAATGACCTTGTCCTCAGGATGTCCACTCATCATCTCTTTTATTTCTTTCCCGAAATTCTGCTCTATTCCTTTGGCCACCCACATAACACAAACATTCGCTCGGCATGGCTGCAAAAGGAATGACAAAAACACGCAAATACCCGAACCAGCGGCCACCAACAGCACGCTGTCATACATGTTGACTAAGCAAGGAAGGCCTGCAAAGTGTACTTGTCTGACCCACAAATGGCTGGGTGGGTTTGCCACTAACGACTTTGTAAAGTCACCAACTGCACCAGCTAACATCATGTGCTCTTCCTTCCCGTCCGATATGATACCAAAGGCGTGCCATTCCGACAATGGGGATGGGCTAATCCTTCCTAGTATTCCTGCTTTTACTCCGCCTTGGAATTTTATTATCGAGGCATGTCCTGAAGGAGCTGATATTTTCACAGGCACGCGTCTGTCACCCATGGGATGATAATAAGCACCGTGATCATTAATGTGAACCAAAACTCTTGTTGTTTGATCAATCTCGAGCCGATTTTGTCCCTGTAAGATTTGGTTTGCGGGTCATAAGAGATAGTAAGCAAGACAAAGGCCCATAGCAATAGTAGAGCGGTCCAGCCTGCGAAACGATGAGTCCTTTCGAACACATTATGATGAAGATGTCGGACAAGAGGAAAAGCAGCCAATGCAGATAACAAGAGAAGCGAAAGAATGGCAGCCGCCACTCCTATGATCTCAGAGGAATAACTGTCTCTATCTTTAAGAGTAAGAACTAAAGCATACACTAGCCATGCTATAGATGAAACTCCGCAACTGCTATGAATTCCACCAAGGCTCTGAAGAAGAGAAGTAGTTGCAGTCTTGAGTGGTAAAGGAACCCAAGACCGCCCAAAGACTTTGACCGCGAGCCAGAAAACAACTCGCAAGAAGGCTTTACTTCTACACAGTGTCAAAGCTAAGATGTTGGCAATGGAGAAGAGAGCAACTCGGTTTCTCGCATAAAGGAAGTTCCCAGTAGCTGCGAGAACCAAACCAACAATGTTCAAGGTCAAAGAAACGACGAAGAGGCGTTTGTAGACAGTGAATAAACATTGATCAAGCAGTATAACTGACAATCTTGATTCTTGTGTTTTTTTAGCAACCTTTAACGGTTGCTCGTGCTTACTAGCAGAAGGAAATAAGTTTTGGTCTCCTTCTTCTATTAGTTCCAAAACAATATCATCATCATCGTTATCATCGAGTTCATCTACTAATTCGAGATCACAAAAATGGCTGCTAGCACGACTAACAGTTCGTGAGACAGAAGTGGAAGGGAAAACTTTGGAACTGGATTGGAACCAGGAGGAGAAGAAAGTAGAGTTGTTTGGGACATTTTTGGAAGGTGTTGTAAGAGCAAATGGATCAGCATGAGGTTTGACCTCAAATGCTACTCCTCTGCAGCTTGAAAATCTCACTGGGCTTTGCATGCTTTGTTACTTTTTCTTGTTTTGTTGTGTACTTCACTGCTGAATACTAGTTAGCTATTTATAGAGCTCTCTGCGAGGAATATTTTATTTTGATGGAAAATATTTTGTTGAAATGTTTAGCTGCATTTTTTTTTCCATATAATTACAAGTCAAAGTTAGTTAAGATTGTGGTTCATGTCTTAGTCTAATGGTAGAGGACGAATCTATGACTCTAGAGATCACAGGTTTGAACCACATTCGGGATGGATTGAGATTTTTCTTTGTAATTTAATAATATAAGTGATCAGATTTTTTTAACAGAAAAAGTCAACTTGAGATTGTACATTGAAACAGTGAATCTATATGCAATGACGGCATAAGAAATAGTCTTGCAAGTAACAAATTATCAGTTACAATGACAACATCTTTTGTTATAAAAAAAAGTACAATTATATATGAATATGACAATGGAGATGTTGTCTGGATGACGGATTCAAATACGTTTCTGAGAGTTTATATTTCAAATTTTTAGATTTGATGCCTTTTGATCTACAAAAGAAATTTATTGGTCTTGAATCAAAGTAGCCCAAAACCGAAAACTCAGAGACCTATATTAACTTTTTTGTTGCGGACTTGGGCACTTACTTGATATTGTTAGCTATAGAATTTTTAGCCAAATTATTAGAGGAAGAAGTTTACTTATTGATTATACAAGTCCAACCGAGGAAGGAAAAATAAACTTAATATCATTGAGGATGGCTTAGTAAATTTGTTATGTTTATTTGCTTAGTCAAAGTAATGTTGACAAATTACCATGAATATTTAATTTTGTTATTAAAATTCAGTCTTATTATAATCCTCATACTAACCATGGGTGTAGCCATGTATCCCAATCCTCAACGTTCTGTTATGGCTAAGAAATCTGAATAGCATATACAACCACTTCCTTAAAAATTCGAGTATCTTTTTTTAAATCGGATTCTGCACCTTTGAAATGATTATTTTTTCAAGAAGAGACTTTTCTAATATATTACTACATATTTTAACCAGTGTTTTAGAAAAAGCTAGGCGTCAGGCGGGAGTTAGGCGGAGTCGAGGTATAGGCGAGGATTAATCGGGACCTAGGCGGGGATTAGGCGCTAGTTGACGGGAATAGACGCTAGTCGGTGTCAGGCGACGACCTTTAAATTAGTGCTTAGGCGGACCTAGACGGAGATTTTTAAAACAGTGATTCGATAGGATATTACATCATTATATATATTTTCTAAGCAGGAACGAAATTTTCTAAAATGTAGTTGGTTAAGTTAGTTCTTTATTTTTTCATAATTAAACAGAAGTAACTATTCTGCGGTTATAATTATGATCGCATAGCAACATCAATTGTATTAGCCTAATCGATTTGCGTGGATCCTATTACTTTATTCCTAACTCTATTTTTCGCTCAATCTTTACCATATGTCTATTTTTTTTCTATTTTCTTAGATTTTAAAATTATTAATTTTATCGACATATATATAATTTATAGATGCATGACGGAGGGATTTATTCCACTAATAGGATATAGCCTAGGATGGAGTCAGTGTTATTGGATATCAAGGTAAATGGGAATAGACAAAGTCAAATGTGAATATAAAAAGTGTTGAGTGCATGAGGTGATACACCTCCAAATCTTTGTGATAATCTTGTACATGTATGTGATAGAGGTGTTCGTCACCATGAAAATGATTTTTTTAGAAATATGAACATTATTTATCATAAAAATCATTATTTGGTACGGCACTTCCAAATGATTAAAAAAATATTTTGTTAACATGTAAGGATTTTATTCACCTTTAATTAAAGTTGTTAATGATTTCATTCATTTTAATAGATTATATTCTTCGAAAGAAAATGATAATTTGTTAATCTTTTAAATAAAATAATTATTAATTAATCAATTATAATCACTTACAACTCTAATATTTTTTTAAAATAAAATTTACCTTATTGAACTTACAATAATAATAAAGGAAAACTTACCCTACCTGAACGTGGATTCGAACCTATGACCTCCAGAATCACAGTTTCATGTCTTAACCAACTAGGCCAAGACAGTGGTAAATATTAAACTAGATTCTCTACATATCAACTATTTTATATTTAAAATGTGAAGCTTGGTTGACAGTAAAAGTTTAAAAAAAAAATTAGAGGGGGTTAAGGCCAAATAGATTTATAGTTTCCTCAACTTAGCATCCCCTTGTACTTTTAATTTGAATTTATAATTCTCTCAACTTTTAGACAGTGATAGCAGCTGAGGTGATGCATGTTGATAACACTAGCACGTGATTGACTCTTTCTACTTCCCATTACTCCACTGCTCATCCACCGCTCTCATTAATTTGGTCTCCATGTTGGGATTATGGCCCTTGAAAGCCCAACCCACTTGCAAGAATTCAGCCAAACCCATTTGCTACATAACCCTAAATATGAAACTCCATAAAGCTAAACTCATTTTTATATTCCGCACAACTTCTCTTTTCTTTCATTCTATGCGCCTGCCATTTTTTCTTGGCTTTATCAAGCTTTGCAGAATTAACAATGTTTTTTTTTGCCCATTATCTCTGCCCGATTCTCTTCTCCCATACTTTTCTGCATAATCAATTTTCACCATCACTCTTTGTCGCCTCTGTTGCTCCATCGATTCTGTCTTCCTCCACTATGCATGGCTGAGATGAGATGAGATGATTCCTTTAGGCCTTGTTTGGTTTCATGGTTTTTCATGGTATGGTATGGTTTTCATTAAAAGTACCATGTTTGGTTTCATGGTTTCTCATGGTATGGTTTGGTTCCTCATGGTTTATAAGACCATGAAAGCCCAATTTTTTGAAACCATGAAATTGGTGGTTTCTCATGGTTTCAATACAATTTTAAAGAAACCATACCATACCATACCATGAAACCAAACAACATTTTTTAAAATACCATACTATACCATACAATACCATACCATA
Organism: Euphorbia corollata; assembly: GCA_948277035.1. Classification (NCBI taxonomy): domain Eukaryota; kingdom Viridiplantae; phylum Streptophyta; class Magnoliopsida; order Malpighiales; family Euphorbiaceae; genus Euphorbia; species Euphorbia corollata. The sequence goes on from CAOJBI010590734.1 coordinate 8,057, forward strand.
CCATACTTTAATGAACCATGGATAACCATGTGCCAAACAAGGCCTTAGTGCGTCAACAACGGCTCTCTAAATTATGCCTATATATGTCGTCAAAGCTGCATAGATGAAAGTGTGGTCAAAGGGGGTTAGTTTGTGCTTACTCTATTGTTGATTGTGGCTGTTTGGGGAACTCTACTATCTCTGTTTCTCTTTTGTATTTCTGGGTTTTGGCTTTTTGCACTTGGGTTTAATTTTTTCTGGGTTCTTGCTTGCCTTTTATCTTGAACTCCTGTGAACTACTCGTGTATCTTTGCCGGCCTTTTTTATCGCCACCATCTAATGAAAATTGCTCTCTCCTTCACCGGCAGACGTACCTAAGGATTGGTCCTTAACGGATAAACGTACCAATCGGGGGAACTGCCTTAAAATCGCTTGTGTTATTTATGTTTATGCTATTTACTGTTTCTGTTGAATGATATGCCGATGGTTTGATTGAGTTCTGTTAAGTTTGAATTGGTTTAAAACTTGTTTAAACGTACTGGACTTAGATTTAAGCTGTTATAAATACTGTTGGAAACTGTTTTGGCATATCCTATACTAGGCATAGTTTCGGTTTAAGTTTCTACACTCCACTTTTCAAGTTTATTCCATCCACAACTTAACATCTTTTTTCTTCTCATTCAATTAATTTCACTTTTATCTTGTTTGTCTCTTCTTAAATTTCACTTATCAATTAATTTCGTTCTTTTTTTCCTCTGCAGAGTGAGAGTTCCAAAGAGTCTGATTTGTCTGAACTCCTCTCCGTCATGGCTGCCGGCTATAATGGACTTTGATTTTTGAATCCTAGTCTCACGGCGATTCATTGGTCACCAGCTTTAATGAAAGAGAAGATGGCGGTGATTGACGGGCAAAGTGGATTCTCAACGACAACTCCTATTCCTCCGACCATAAGCCTAGCGGAGATCTTTCTTGCAAACGGCATGGGTATATGCCAAATTTTGTTTAACATTTGGCTCTAATCTTATTTTGACAATTTTTGGTTGATGAATAGGCTGCCAAAAAGTTGAAAGGGGAATTTTTTGCCAATGATGGGTTAATATTTGCAGGTAAAGTGTTTGATGAAATTCACAATGAGTATGAGCCATGAGTATATTGCTTGGTAAATGATATATATTCGTTTGGGAAAAAGAGATATAAGTAGTGGCGGAGCCAGGAATTCAATCCAGGGGGCACAATTTTATATAAAACTTGGTTCGACTCCGAGGAAAAAATATAAACATTGACAATATATCCAACATTAATCAGTTTGACAACTAGCATGAGTTTGTCTTCAGCATTATTGTAAGCACCAGCAACAATTAAGATAGCAGCAAAAGCCCATATAATTCCAATGCATAAAAGCAACCCAAACTTCTCAAGCACTAGGCGAGCCCTTGAGTGGAAATGCATCAAATAATACAACAAAAACACATGGTTTTTAACCCTCGATCCAAAGATTTATGACGTTTATAAAGTTTATGAAATGTTACCTGGCAAATGATTAGTATAATGAGCATAGGTAGGCCCATCTCCTCGCAATTCGCCAACTGTACACCATACATAATCAAGAAGTGATCGGTACTAATCAAATTCCAATTCCACTGAACTTAAAGTCTTTACAAAACGAAATAACGGGTTAATTACTAGCGGGAAGCCTCTTATAAACAAATCAACACCAATTACACAAACAACTGGTACCATTACAATAGGACTGAAGCACTTGTGCAAATCAAAGCACAAAACACAACAAAAATGATGTAAACATATAGAATTTACAGCAAGTTAACATTGAAAGTTCACACATTTGACTAGAACTTACCTTGTCCAACGTTCCCATGTGAAAGTAAAACCGAGAATGATGTTGACGAACGAAGAAATGATCAAAGATCCTTGAATTGTTCTCATATTGTGGGAAAATCTTTACAGTAGAATCAAGAAAACAAGAAGCTTCCAATTAACTAACCCCAATTTTATGAAAAATCAAAACAATGGAGGGATTAATGAATGAAATCGGTCCTAAATACATCATGTTCATCTGTAAATATTTCATCAGAGAAATCCTTGTTCCAATGACTGT
>CAOJBI010590872.1:0-10357 GCA_948277035.1 Euphorbia corollata
GCGATGGATCCTATCTTGACAACTCAGTCCATCAACGAATAGGCGTTACCATACCCGTAATTACTCTTTTAACATCCACTAGAGTGAACTGCTTAAAAGTAACCCAAAGTATGATTACGACTACACAAGATGTCTAGCCTCCCAAGTCAAAGGATATTCACACAACTACTGTAATGAGATTTATCATTGACACAAGATATTATTCCATATGATATCTCATAGTGGGTCTCCAATATACTACCATAGTATATCCATGTGTTCACTTCAAGATCCCATATTTAGCCTGTTGAGAATAGCTACTAAGAAGTGCAACCTCATATTTATCTATCCGTTTCATCAATGTCCATTCTTGATGAAGCTATGATCAAGGATATTTAGACATAATTATAATTACACATAGTTATAATCTCAACAATCATAGTCCTACTATGATTTATCACATATGCTATAATTTATGTCATGGTCCTTTGTTATAAAATTGTCACACATTCGAATAACAAAGTAAAAATGCCATTTATTAATTTAAAACGGAGTTTACAAAGTACTACATGATACATAATGAACTACCCTAATTGCTCTGAGGGCATACATTATTACTAACAAGAACAGGGTCAAAAGCGTACAACATTTAATCAGAGATAACTAAATGAACTCGGCGTGAAATATAGAAGGAAATAATCAAGTTATTTACTATTTTACTTATTTTGAGTAAGAATTATGCTAAGTAAAGGTTACTTGGGCAAATTGTGTTAGTATAAAACTTAAGTTTTTATATTAGCTTGGTTGAGTTCTCTCCAAGCTTACTCAACTAATCATTAATAACAAAAGCTTTAACCTAACAATAGTACTGTCTTAACGATTGCTTATCCAAAGAATTTAAAAGCCTCAAAAAACTTTAACTCAAGATCACTAAGTGAATCTTAACCTCGGTTCAACAAAAACCAATCACAAGGTGACATGTGGCTTATGAGTGCACTTTTGCCAAATTTATCGGTAGGTAAGGACTTATAACATTTTTGAAAATTTACTCTTGCTTGAATGTGGACTTAAAGCTATGACATATATGATCACGACTCTAGTCTTAACTAGACCGTTTTATGGATTGGGTTGAGCTGGTCATAATTGACTTCTACCTATAAATGCTCATCTCCATCCCAGCTCAGCAAAATTATTTTCAAACTCGGGCTGAGATTTGGAGATACTTAAATAAATATGCATTAACACTAAAAAAGTTGTACGTCTGTTATTTTGATTTTATCACAAAATTATTAAATATTTATAGATATAAAATGAAATTTCACAAATAGAAATGTAACAATACCATTTGAAAATAATAGTATTTGTATTTATGAACTACACAACTAATAAAAATATACATTTTATATATAATTTTTATATAAATAAGAAAGTGGGTTGGGCCGCCTGGATTTGAGAATAGTCCCAAACTCATCCTATATATTTTGTTGCCTCAAAAAAATTTAAGAAATCATTTCCAAACCCAACACATTACACTATGGGCTTTGGCAGGCTGGATGGACCTTAAAACCCATAATAGATTTAGGGAAAATTTAGCAATTTACAAGAAAAAAGCATAATATTTTTGGACCAAGCCCATAACTTAAGTTTCAGTTTTTGCTTATACGTGATATTTGAAACTATTATTGGAACCATCCTGATTTTTGCTTTTCTTCTTCATTTCAACTGCTGATAAGTGATGATTTTGGTAGCAATTTTTTCTCCTTCTTATCATCAACATAGACTCACTCAATCAGAGATTCTCTTCAATGTGTTTCATTGCTTTAACAACAAACCGAAATGGACAGTAATCAACTTCAAAACTTGGCGAAGAAGGAGGAGAAACGAGGTACTGCAAAAAATGCAGAAAAAACGTAGATCATTTTATTCTACTGAAAAACATTCGAAATCAAAGCTAGTAACAAATCTACTAGGTATAACACACCAAAGAATATTTTATACCTCGAAATATAGCTGAGCAAGACTAGAAGCGTCGATAGTGAGGCCACCTTTGAGCATATACCAACACTTGGACTGAGCAAGAATAGCGCTAGCATGTTCGTATCCATTTTCAGTTTTGAAACTCGCTCACTGGAATATTGCTTCCCTCATTCACTTGTATCCAGGCTAAATAAACAGCTAGTAACAAATCTACTATGTATATAACATGTGTTATACCAGGTATCACATGTGTTATACCCAGTATACAGGATATTATACCAAGTATAACACACCAAAAATAAATTTTAGATTAATACACCACAATTCGAGAAAAAAAAAACAAAACACAAAAACTGAAAAAGATAGAATTCAACACCACATGAAAATCATTAGTCCACACTCCACCATGATGCACCAAAATATGAATAATCTCCATTGAAGCTTCGAAAACAGGAAGTTAAAGATCCAAAAAAATCAAAGCTGAAGAATTGTAACCTAAAGAACATATCGATGAAACCGATCTAGAAAAAAAAGCAAATCTAAACTCAAAAACTCCAAAAATTCGAAATCTAAGGAAAAAAATCTGAAAAATAATATCTATGAAAATGAGAAGAAAAGAGATGAAAAGAATGAAAAAAGATCAGAAAAAAAAGATTCTGAAGAAGAACAATAAAAAATGTTGAGCAGAGGGAGAGGGAGAGAGAGAGAGAGAGACGGGGGGTGGGGGAGGGAGAGAGATGTGATATAGAAAGAGAGAGAGAGGGAGGGAGAGAGAAGGAAAAAAAAGAGGGAGAGAGAAAAGAAAATTAAAAAGTGATAAAAGTGAAAACAAAATTTAAAAACATGGAGGATTTCAAAAATATTTTCCCTCATTCATTAAAAGCAAAAATATTTTCACTTAAAATGGAGTTTGTTTGTTTTCCCCTAGATTTAGTCTCAGCCAAGAGGGTAAGTCATTTACCACGTAATACCCATTTAGTAATGTAATAATAATAATAAACAACCGAATAGATATTAATTTTTTTTAGGAAAGTGGGAAATAGATATTAATTAAATGAATAAAATAAAATTGATATATAAAATTTAATAATTGTGTAGTTATTTAAATAATATTAAAAGCAATTTTTATTGTTTAAATTTTATGTATTAATAATTATGATCAATATTAATTTTAAAATTACATAATTGTTTACTGTACTAGTTTCAGCAAAATATTTTAATTTTAATTAATTTATTATTATTAAGTATGCCAATAATAGTTATACTAGTATTAATAAATATAAAACGTTATTTTCACTAACATATTAATATATTATTGTCATAAATTATGCATGATCAACTACTATATTTTTCATTAATTATTTTCTTTATTCAATAGAATATTAATTTATTATTATCATAAATTATGCATGATCAACTACTATATTTTTTTATTAATTATTAATGATATTAGTTTCAATTATAGTTATAATGAATAAAATTAAAATCTAATAACAATAAAAACAAACAGTAATTGTTTACAAATATATCCGATAAACCTCCGTTGGAGAGTTCCCAAATGTTCCCTGCATAATACCCGGAACCTTCAAATATTTTCTATATTTTATATAAATTATAGTTTATATCATATAGCATATGGATATGGGCTTATACTAAGTCATTTTTTGTAATTTTACTGATCTTGTAACTCTAAAAGTTGTGTATATAAATGCATTAATAGAATTAGATAGCTATTTGGGAGATGATTTGATGCCAAGAAGTGATGATTTTGACAAACTAAGTTAGTTGAGCCAAACCAATCAATGCCTAACATTAAAATTAATTGCTGTCAATTCCAATTTCAATTGTGGCTTTAGCGTCTACTTTTGTTCAAGTGGTCGGGTTATTAGTGATAGTCGAAGTAGACTTCGCTCAGATATAATTGGAGCATTGATATGTTATAAAAATTGGATATGGAGTAAAAAAGAAGGGCAAATTTATACTATCTTTTATATACATATTTGCTTTAGTAGCTTGATGAATTTAGCATTGATATGTGTTTATTAGGTTGCTAAATCAATGTTAACTTTCTAGCTCAATATTAGATATTTTATTTTCTTAGCATTAAACATGAAACAATTTGATATTTTGTAATATTTTAAGTAATGGTTCAAAGTTTTTTTATCATATGAAACTTTGACAATATTTACATATTATTGATTCTAGCGGGGAAATGGGGATTACTCGATACACGATGGAGAATCCTCGATAAAGAAATGGAGGAAAAATTATACCAAAATCCTTAATGGATGTGAATATGGCGATTATCATTTCCCCGTAACCTTAATGGGTATGGATATGAGGAATGTATTTCCCGCCCCCATTATGCGCCGTTTTCATCCCTAACAAACTTTTTATAATTTGGTCTTTTCTAATGAAATTATCATCCTTCTTACATCAAACATCATACACTCTTTACAAATTATGTTCAATTATATGATTGCTTCAAGTAAATAGGTGGTATTAAATGCTTTTTGAATTTGGTTTTATAATTTTTGATTGTACTACCAGAAACTTCTTTGATGATGCCTTTTTAATAATTTACCTATTTATTTACAAAATAACCATAAAAGTACAAAAACAATTGCAATTGTTTTAAAAAAGTATTGAGATAATATTGCATGATTGGTAAAGAAAGGGAGCCCATAGGCTACGGAACAACAAAATGATAAAACGAAATCCCGGCTAATTTCGAGCATGATAGGGATTTTTTTTGCGGTGGAGAAACTGGAATATCATGACCTCCAAAGAGGAAGGATCGCCGTGACATTTGTCATCTTTTAGCCCCTTTATTTCCTTTGTTAGAATCTCGAATTTAAACTTAAATGTTTCGTAGATGACAAACATATTACCTAAATTTAAAATCATAATCAATTTTATGTCATACATGTTCAATATTTAGTTTATTTTTTAGCACCACATATTTAACATAGCCGAATTTTATTTTCTTAACACATTTATTTTCCTGAGCATTATTTATTGAATATCACGTGTTTATGTTTAATTATTTGAATATTTAATTCAACCTATGTGCCATAATATTTAACAAATCTATTTTGAGTTAACTTGAAATTGGGATGCAAAAAGCATATTTCCATTTGTGTGTCCTGAAGAAAGTTTACCAGATCTTAGAGATAGAAAAAGAAGATTTTGGAAGCTGAAAAAGGATCCAGCACAAGGATCAACGTTGCTGACTTTGACAAGTTGTTGACAGATTTCCAAAAATAGCAAAAAAAGCTACCGAGCAAGTAAAGACAACATGTTTCAATACCGGATTTAGCAAAGTCTAATATAGCTGCTCATTAATTTCCTACCAAATCAAGCTTCGTTTAACTAATGGTGATGATTAACCTTTGGAGACTTACAAAATCTTTTTTTACTCTTATCAAGCGTCAAAAGGCTAATAAAGTTAACGGCCATTTAAAGTGTATCCAAATGAAGAAATAAACAGCTAGAAGACCATGGGGGGATCAAAGTCATATCTCACAATGATTACAAGATGTCTCTAACGACTCCATAATGGCTAGCTTCTTCAAATTGCCTATAAAAGCTTGCCAAAATTAGTTACGAAGATATACAACTAGATACCAAGAGCTTAAATGATAATCACATTTGCTATTAAAGAAATTGTGCTTCATCTTTTCATACTATAAAGAGAGATATGAAAACATTGAGCTAGTACCTTCGTTATAATCATCTATAGTTTAGTTTGAAGAAAGAGAAAGCTATGGAGGACTCCTCATCAGCCTTTTGAGTGATAAATTTGCCCCTCAATGGTATCTTTATCCTTTGAAGAAGTGTAGAAGGAACTCCATCCAAGGCATGGAACAAAGATTGTTTAAGTAGGAGAGTGAAAGTCACTACTATATCGATTACGGTCAAGAGTACAAGAGATTTTGTTTCTTCGATAATGACTTCCACTTCAAATGTGCCAATAACTGTTCCTTTGGAATCATCATAGGCTTTGATTACAGTAGTACACTGATAAGTATATAATTACACTTATAATCATGAGATTTTCACACACAAAATGAATTAGTTTAGTGTTATTTTAGACTTCATATAAAAGATTTCACGGGCTTTGTAGTTGTTTTTTATGCAAGTGCAAAAACTAGGAGAAAATTGGAGATAAAATAATCGGAAGTGGAATTCTATGCAAAAGGAGTTAAAAGGTGCAAAAGATGCATGGAAATGCAAGGATTTGTGGCCTAGGATTGAAGATGTCAAAGATCGAGAAAGTTGCCATAAGAAATCATGAAGAAATGCTTAGTCACGATCTAGTCATGATCGTGAATATCAATCGTTATTCAACAAATCACGCTCGCGACTTGTATTTGTGCTCGCAACATGCCTTTCTCCAGTTACAGTTTATGAATTCTCATAAAATCATGAACGCGGCATTGTTGTCACGATCACAAATCGTGTCGAATTCAGACAACTCTTCTAAACTATCAGCTGCCAGATAAGGACGATCAACCACCACCAACTAGCATCAACTGTCAAGAAAGAAATCACCATCGATGAAGATGAGTCTTTTATTTCCATGTCTAATGTCTTCAAAATAAACAATGTACTATTTGATGCTTAAAATGAAAAACTTTGCTTATTTATTTCTCGTTTCTGAGAATGATTCCATGCATCAATTCCAGCATTCATCTAACATTTTCAATATTTATGATACTGCTTTTTCGAAAAGAAATAAATTTAAATACAGAAAATGAACCTAAATGGTATCTATCTCCTGTAAATTATTCATCAAATAAGAGAGAGATTTAATAAAAGTATTAAAAGATCGTGTATCAGCTTTGACATGGTCCTATGATGATATGTTGATGTTGACTGTCACATTGCCTTCTGTGTTGGATTCATTCCTCATAAGAAAAAAAAAATACAACCTTCGCTTCAATCCGAAGAATTATGTGTTTGGGGTCATGTTAAGCAAACTGTTAGGCCACAAATATAGTTAGAGGGGCATTAAATTAGACCTTGACAAGATCAAAGCTATCCGAGAGATGCTCGTGCCGAAAATAGAGAAGGAAGTCAAAGCTTCTTAAGGTCACTAAAATACGTTAGTCGATTCCTAGCCCTATCGACTACTATTTGTGATTCCATCTTCAAATTTCTTAAGAAGCAATGACTAGTGGAATGGAACGATCAATGTCAGGATGCTTTCGAAAGGATCAAAGCTTACTTAGTGAGTCCTTCGGTTCTAAACTACCGACTCTAGGGAAGTCTTTAATTCTTTACTTGATGATCAATGGAACCTTCGTAGGGGCAATGCTAGTCTAAGAACATAGAGACAAATGAGAATACATAATATATAACCTCAGTAAGAAGTTACTAAAGTACGAGACTCGCTACACGATAGTCAAGAAGACATGTGTAGTAATGGTATGATTAACCAAGATGCTTTGGCATCACTTATACTCCTATCAGATACAAGCAGTGGCTAAAGTATCATTTACAAGGAAAGAAAGATGGTTATTATTACTCTTTGGATTTGATATCAAATATGTGACCAAAAAGGTTATCAAAGGAAGAGTAGTAGAAAAATTACTAGCAAACCAGTTATTAGAATTCAAGTATATAGAAAAATTGGGGTTCCAGATGACTAGTTAGCCATTGTATCTAAAGAGACAAAGCAGTGGATAATGTTCTTTGATGAGATTGTAAACAAGAAAGAAGCAGGCTTGAGAGTCATAATCATTACACTACATGGATGGGTAATGCCATTGTCAAAATGGTTAAATTCCTCACGACCAACAACAATGCTAAATAAAAAGCCAGCTTATTTGGAATGATTGTGTTAACAAATCTAAAACCCAATAAAGTAAAAATTATCGATGATTCTACCTTGGTGATCAAGCATGTTGTTGGTGATTGGTAATTTAAGGATGAGTCTCTCGGACCTTACCTAGAGCCATTTAGAGAAAAGCAACATAATTTAGTAATTAAGTACAAATTCAGCTACGTGCTTAGAGATGAGAATCAAATGGCAGGTGCTTAATCTGCTCTAGCATCAATGTGGGAAGGACCATAGAATCAGCCAATAAAGCCACTTGTTATGAAATAGTAAAGTTCCCATTTTTTGTCAAGATGACAGATGATTCGACGACATACAAAGAGTCATGGTACATTGACATTGTTAAGTATCCAAAAAACAACAATTATCCGATGGAAGCTACAAATTCATATAAAAACACATTGAGAAGATTAGTTGCTCCGTTCTTTTGGGTTAATGGGTAGTGTTCGAAAGGTCATCCGATGGATTATTGCTTAAGTACTTAACTCAGCAAGAAGCCAAGAAAGTAATAAAAGAAATGCATTCAAGAGTTTGTAATCTGCATATGAATGGCCTCATGCTGGCCCAAAAAATTTAGCTAATGAGGTATTTCTGGTTAACCATGCTGATTGATTGCATCGAAGAAGCTAAGTCATGCCCTAGCTGCTAAATCCAAGAAGATGTCATTTATCTACCATAAATAGAATTACAAAATTTGACCATACCTTCACCATTCTCAGCTTGGGGTATCGACATCATTGCAGAGATTAACCATTCATCATCAAATAGAAATCGATTCATAGTTATGGCGATTGACTACTTTTCCAACATCATAACTAAAAAGATGGCTCGATGCATAAAAAAAATCTTTTCTAGATATGGTGTTCCTTATCACAGAGCATCAAACAATACGGTATAGTTCCAAGGAGAGGTTGTACATCTATTGAAGAAATATAGTATTAAGAATCATCAGTCTTCACCTTATAGATCATAAGCCAACGAAGTAGTGGAAGCAGCAAATAAATCCGTCAAAAAATGTTATGTCAAAGATTATAAAGACTAGGTAGATCATTTACCCTTCCGCATTATGGGGATACTAAAAAAGCATTAGGACTCCCAAGAGGCAGACTCCATTTTCTCTAGTATACAGGACTAAAATAGTCTTAGTGGCAGAAATTTAAATGGAGTCATTGTGGGTGGCACCCTAAGCAAGGTTACTGGAAGATGAATTGGATAAGGTGAGAAGTGAGGAATTGAATATGATCGATAAAAGAGATCTAGAAGCACTTGACAATCTCCAAATGTACCAACAAAGCATGGCAAAAGCATACAATCGACGAGTCAAGTGGAAAAATAAACCATTGAAGTCGTGAGACTTTGTCTTGATAAGCTGAAGCGATACTTCATATAAAACACAAAAAAAAAAAGAAAAAAAAAGAAAGCAAAAAAAAAAGAAGAAAATAATAATTAAAAAAAAGGCCTGCTAAAAGCTAGTAAGGGCTTTTAAGCAAAAACAAAGACAACAAAAATGAGAATAATCTATGATAAAATCCATTCGGAATCATAGATGATAGTGGATAACAAATTAGATATATATAACATTAAATTTTGTAGTTAAATAAATTTTCTTTTTCAATTGTTTTTTATTATTGAAAATGTTACATGTGTGCACTAAATGAACATGTGAAATCATTTGAAGCAAACATGCATTCATAAAAAGTTTCCCGTTTATCAAATTTGCATAAGATAAAAGACAAAGGTAAAGAAGAAAAGAAAAAAGACAAGTTCAGGGTTTAGTAAGATGATGAAGAAGAAGAGCGATCTCATCTCTTCTTTCCTGAAAAGTTACTAATCTACGAGTCTTTGCATACTAAGTGCGGTAGGAAGAATCAGGACAAATGTTGAAGGGGATAGTGAAGCTCACTATAACCTGAGTCCAACCAGTCCATTGATAGGTTGTAAATCCAACAAGTTTTTATGCATAATTCTTAGTCTTTATGAACATGTTTTTAGTCTCTTTGGGCTTTGTTACTACTATTTTCGATTATTACAGGTCTAGAAGGTGATTTGGAGAAAAGATGAATATTCTGCCGAAATCAGTACTTCACCGAGATCTCCGTGCCAAGACCGAGACCAGTAGCAAGTCCCGGTGATTTCCGCAATTCACAGAGAATTCCAGGATGTTATACTTAGCATTTTGGTGAAGAGATGAAGTTGAAGTCAAGCCGGAATCTCTATTCATGATGGAAAGAGTGCTAAACAAGAAAGGAGTTATTTTCCTATTTAATCACTACTTAGGAAAGGATAACTCAGCAACAGTTTGATTCCAAATTAAAGACTAAAGAGTAGAAACCTAAAGAGGAAAGGACACAAGGACTTCCTATTCAAGCCTAATTTGGAAAGGACTCAAACTCTTCCCCTATATAAAGAAAGCCAAATCTACGAGTTGAAGAGTTAGAGAATTGGATAGTTTTTGCTAGTTTTCTTAGTTTATGTTCTTAGAATTTTCTGCTTTGAATTGTTTCCGTTTGTTTTGCCATTAGTTATAGTTCAAACTTTCAGTCCCCGTAGCTTTTATTA
>CAOJBI010591532.1:0-11388 GCA_948277035.1 Euphorbia corollata
TTGTTTGATGGATTGCAGAAACAATTTACTCTTGAGATTGTATCTTTGTTGTTCATCTTTCTGTCAAATATCTCTTTTTATTATCTAGGTCATGATTTGGTACATGAAGGTTGATTATGGAAACCATACTTGAGAGCTTTAATTCTTATATGAATTAGCTAGATGGCTTATATTGTTGGTCTTTCGACTCATACAATTAAGACTTTTAAATTGAGTTTTGTGTTTGTACTGTGCCTTAGTTTTCATTTTTCCATCTATTACATGCTGCGTAGCTGTTAACTTGTGCATCTAAATAGCTCATTATTTACATTTATTTTCTATGCTAAGATGTGGATGTTATATTAATTTTTTCCCAACTCCCCTAGAAACTGCTCCTAGGTCATATTCATTTGTTGATGTTAAACTGAATGAAATTTCTTTTATGACTTGGAAATTTATGTTGTTCGTGTTAACCTTGAGGCTTGAGCTTATGATTTTAGTAAAATAAAACTTATAGACAACTATATATAAAAAATTGAATGGATGAATGGTTTGAAAATATTCTTTTGCATAGTTCTCAATCTTATTTTATTGTTATTATTATTTTGCGACAGGCATTTGCGCAGCTACTGCAAGCACCGCAAGATGATGCCCATATGATTGTTCGGGATCGTTTCCCTGTTCCTAGATTGGTGGTATGCGATCAACATGGATCACAGGTCCGTAGTCCCTTATTCATAGCCAATGTCCAAACGATTTTTTTTGTTTTTACCTTTTCTTAAAGTTATGTTTCTTTTTTTACCTTTTTGTATTTGGTATATTTTTTTTATACCAAATTTTGTTTTTTTTTTTTTGTATAAAAAAGTAAAAAATAAAAATAAAATGAACACTTTAAAAGAGGCATAAACAAAAATATTTCCTTTTCTTATGGTAATTTTAATATTTGTTTGTGTTGATCCAAATTTTTAGCTGGAAATCTTTTTTTTTTTATTCTATATCTCAAAATATGTGGCTAAGCTAAATATCATAAACTCTAGTCAATGATGTCATATGGTACCTGAGCAGGCAAGGTTCTTACTGGCGAAGTTGAATCCATCGGCTACATACAATAATGCCCATGAAATGGCTGCTGGTTCAGACGTGATATTCACTGATGATGTCAGCCTTTCAGTGTTCTTCGAGCATCTTCAGAAGCTAGCTGTTCAGTCTTGAAGGTAGTGAGTTTTGTGTCCTTGTCTTCAGAATCTCAGTTCCATTATGCTGTCATCCTTTCTTACTGTTGTCTTAGAAAAAACGAAGTAGAGTTGAAGCCCGCGATGGTGTTTTTGAAAAGAATAACCGAAGCATGTAATTATTCGAGGGGCTCCCTTGAACCAACAAGGGACGGAGTTGGGCGGAAAGATAGTGTTAATAGGGGAAGAAAGGTCAACTGAGAAGAGAGGGGATTCATGATGAAGCAAAATACATCGTGGCAGATCATTTTTCTTTTTGAATTCACTTGTGTTTGATTATGTATTTGAATTTTGGATTAATTTTCGGATTGGGTTGAGTCACTAGGTTTAAATGAGTTAGAAGAATCCTAGTCTTTTTGAACCATTTTTCACATCTCGATTTGTGTACACACTTTCATTTTTATACATATTTGTCTCATTTTTATGTTCTGTCTATTTCTCTATTTTCTGGGACTTTATTTACTGGAATTTTATTATTAGAATCTTCTATCTTACTTGGTGAATGAGACGTCCACTTTGGCCTCAAAAGTAAAATTATTTACATTTCTTTTTTTAATGGTTGACAAATACGCTCAAATTGCACTTGTTGTATGCTCCAAATTGAATATGCACGGAATGATGAATTGTTTCCAAATCTCTCTAATCCTCAATTTTCCTTGAAAAATGAACTTCATTACATTAGCCTAGCTATGTATCATCACTTTGTTTTATTGAAATTTAAGTATTATTAATTCATTTTAATAAGTCTTAAAAACTATATTTTATTAAAGTTTTATATTTTTATAATCGCTAGTTCAGGAGCTTTTATACTATTAATTCATCATAATAAGTTTTAAAAATTATATTTTATTAAAGTTTTAAAAACTATATTATATTGAAGTTTTATACTTTTAGTATACAAATTATAATCGTTAGTTCACGAGATTTTATTGAATCAGTTAATGAATTTATTCGTGAATCTCTTGGATTACTTGAGGATGTACAGAGAAAAGAATGAATGAAGAAGAAGAATTGAGATACTTGATTAACTTGAATTATACCGTGTATACAACTTAGTCTATATAGTAGCTATGAGGGTGTATATTATATATTTACACCTCACTTACATTGTATAACATCTAATTATATCAGGCTAACTAACTTTATTTATTTAATGAACTCCCCCCTTAAATTAGGAATGAGTTACGATTCCTAATTTGGACAATGAAATCATTAGTTGAGTGTGAGAGATGGCTTTTGTAAAAGAATCAGCTAGCTGTGCTTGGGGTTCAACATGAGGTGTATGTATGAACCCTTTTTCTACATGTTCCCTTATAAGGTGACAGTCTATATAGATGTGCTTTGTGCGCTTATTATCAATATGATTAGCTGCTATTGATATGGCCGCTTGATTGTCACAGTATAGTGGAATAGGTAGATGTAAGTGTAGCTGAAAATCCTGAAACAGATACGAAATCCACTTCAGTTCACATGATGCTGCCGCTATGCTTCTATATTTAGCTTCTACGAAGGAACGACTCACTGTGTTCTGTTTCTTTGATTTCCAAGATATTATGAATGTGCCAAAGAAGATACAGCTTGCACTTGCCCAATCTGCATCTCAGTAGGATGTTAACTTGACTTCTCCTTGAACTGGATAGAATAGATCATAATCAAGTGTTCCTTTTAGATATTTGAGTAAATGTAATGTTGCTTCCTTATGCGCTTCAGTCACTAGACATAAATTGACTCGGTTTCTGTGTTACGAAAGAAATATCTGGCCTTATGAAATTAAAATACAGAAACCTCCCAATCATTCTTCTATACTGATCAGGATTCTGCAATAGAGATTGAGTAGGTTGGAAACTAGATGGCAATGGTGTACTTACAGGACCTGCAAATTCAAGTTTGGCATCTTTTATCAAATCATTGATATACTTAAACTGTGTTAGCAACATCCTCTCTCTGATCTTGCTACCTCTATGCCCAAAAAATACTTAAACATTTCCTATGTCCTTGATGGTGAAAGCATTGTGAAGAAAATCTTTAAGCTGTAGAATACTCACTTCATTTGTCCCCGTAATGAGAATATCATTTACATATAGTACAACAACAAGGAAATCTGTTCCAATATTACCTTTTACACAAAGGCAATGATCATGGACTGATTTTGTAAACCCAAACTGAATCAATTTTGCTGCTAGCTCATTATTCCATTGTCTCCCAGCTTGTTTGAGCTCATATAAGGACTTAACTAGTTTGCACACTTATCCTTTCTCTGCTTTCTTGTAACCTTCAAGTGGCTTCATATATAGGTCTTCTTCAATGTAACCATGAAGATATGCATTGTTAATATCTATTTGATGTACTGCCCATTTTCTAGCTGTAGCTATGGCTAAAAAGAGTCTAACAGTGACCACTTTGGCAACATGAGAGAAGGACTTTGTGTAATATATTCCATAACATTGGTTGTATCCCTTCGCCACTACCCTGGCCTTATACCTGTCAATCTCTCCATTAGGTTTATACTTTATTCGAAAAACCCATTTAGAATCAATATATTTCTTCCCATTTGGCAAAGTTGTTAACAAGCAAGTATTGTTATTTTCCAAAGCATCCAGTTCTTGCTACATTGCTGTGATACATTTTGGATTTTGGCTAGCATCTAGGTAGGTCTTTGTTTCTTTTTCAATATTGATATTACTCAAAAAAGCTGAAAGTTCTTTAGTAAAAGCTGGTAAGTTTGGCATTTTTTTGGTATTTTCAGTGAGGATGACATTTGATACAAAATCACTCATCCAGGTTGGTTGTTTGGTTTGTCTATTTATTCTTCTTAAAAATGGTTGACATGCTGTGTTGTTTGGTTATATTCTGACTCGTTGTGGTCTGGGTTATTTTCATGTAATGGGTCATTTTCTAGTATTTGATGTACATTGGTTTCAGGTAGGCTATGTGGTTGGTTTAGCATTTGGACTGTAAATCGGTTTGTGGCAAAGGGATAGGCATTTGGTGGAGTATATCAGTTGGATAAGGGTCATTGTAAATGCTAACAATTGGTTGAACTGGAGTACTTTCACCAGAAAACCTCAAAGAAAAAACTTCATTTTTTAAAGGAAAATTCTGTTCATAGAATATTACCTCTCTAGTTGTGATGATTTTCTTTGAAATTGGATTCAACACCTGATATCCTTTCTGACCAAATGGATAACCAACAAATATCCCTTCAGTTGCCCTTGCCTTAAATTTGACTTTGTGTGGAGCCAAGTTTGTGAAAAAGCTGACATCCAAAAGACTTCAAGTGACTGTAGTCTAGATTTCTTCCTTGTAAACGCTTGAGAGGACAGTCCCATTTTAGGCATTTTACTGGCAACAAATTTATAATATGAGTGGCTGTTGTAATTGCTTCTTCCTAGAAAGTATTTAGCAAACCTAACTACAAAAGTAAGGATCTCGCTACATCAAGTAAGTGTCTATGTTTCCTCTCAATCACTCTGTTTTGTTGAGGAGTGTAGGGGCAACTTCTTTTATGTGTTATCCCTTTCTCTGCAAAAAATTGTTGACAAGAAGCATTGAGGAACTCCAGCCATTGTCAGTTCTGACCTTTTGAGAAAATAGATCGAACTGATTTTCCAACTTCTTAATTAGCTGCTGTACAATAACTGACACTTGTGCTTTTGACTGCACTAAAACTGTCCAAAAGGCCCTCAAAAAATCATTAACTACAGTCAATATGTATTTTGCCCTTGAAACTGATGCATTGTGATATGGCCCCCAAATTTCCATGTGCAATAAAGATAAAACTCTAGTTGCAAAATTAATACTATCTGGAACACAATTCTATGTTGCTTTGAAAGTGGACAAACGGAACAATGCTGTAAAACTTCAAAATTCTTAATTTCAGAAACATGTCTCATCATTTCCCAAAATACATGACCCAATCTATAATGCCAAAGCATATTGTCTGATTGCTTATTTACAACCAAAACAAATGAGCAATGTTTACTACTTTCGTATTTGTTCAATATTATAGCACTAAAAGAATCTTTAATAAGCTGGTACAATCCTCCCTTCAGGAACCTAATTGCTATTAGCTCCTCAGTCCTCTGGTCCTGCAAAATGCAGTATTTAGGCTGGAATTGTATTGCTATATGTGATTCTTTGAGTAACTGACCAACTGATAAGAGGTTAAACTTAAAAATGTGCAAAAGTAGGACATTTTCCAGTCTGAAATTGTCATTAAAATACACTGTACCAATGTGTTCAATAAGTTGTAATGTTCCATCAAGCAGTAAAACTGTTCTCGTTACCCTTTTGATAGTGTATTGTGTCAAGCAATCTATCTTTGCACACATATGAGAGTTGTCACCTGAATCTATGATCCAACTATCTCTATCATTATCAGTAACTACAGAAAAATCAGTTACAATACCAACAAAACCTGCGTGTACTACACTACAACCAGTTTCTATACCCCATTTTCCTCTCAAATACTTCTGTACTTCCATTTTGATTAGCTTCTTTACATCAACTTCCCCTTTTGAATCAACATCAGAGTCAAATTGTGTGGATTTCCCTGCCAAATGGACTTGCTGAGTAGTCCACTTCTTTTTTCCCTTCTTTCCTTTTGCAGCTTTCTCTCTCATTTGTTTTACCTACTTTGGAGGGCCATTTAACTTCCAACACTCTTCTTTTGTGTGCATTGTCTTACCACAATGTGAAAGTCTTCTGTTATCTTGAGAATTCTATGTATTCATGGCTGCAATTGTATTTTCCTGCTTTGTCATATTTGCCACCTCCAATACACTCTTCGTGTTTAATTCTCTTTGCTTTTCGAACCAAATATGTCTTGTTCACTGATGGTATAGGATGAAGAAGCAAAATCTGGCTTCTTGTGGAATCAAAGCTGTCATGTAATCCCATTAAGAATTGTAAAACTTTGTCTTCTTCTGCAGGATCTATCAATTTTTGCATTATTTGTCCTCAATTACATTTCAGAATTGGCCTTAGGTAGGTAAAATTTTCCACAGCTACTTCAATTTCAAGAAGTAATGCATAACAGACATATTCCCTAACTTTAGAGAGTTAATTTTCTTCTTAATTGGAGTACAGTAATGGACCATTATTCTCACCGAGTTGATTCTAACTCTTCCCATAATTCTCTAGCTTTAATACAATATAAGAAGGATTGGGATAGCTCCTTTGATATTGAGTTGATTACCCATGCCAGTACCATGCTATCACACCTCTTCCATTTCTTAACTCTTGGATCAGTTACATTGAGTTTATTTCTAGGCCCTTATTCTCTTCAACTTCTGAAACCTGAACTGAATTAAACTTAACTTAACTGAAATGAACTGAACTTAACTGAACTTATTTCAGTGTAAATTTATAACTATACATGGCTGAACTTAACTAAACTAAACTGAATTGTAGTCCAAGAGAACAGGGCCTAGGTCCAAAAACAAAATCATTTTTTTTGCAGCTAAAGAAATCTTGATTCCTCTACTTCAATCAATGTAATTTTCTGCGGTTAATAAGGTACTTACCAGACTAGCTCCTGGATTTTCAAACCCCTGCAAATTCCATGAATAACAACATCGTTATCTTGATGATTTCTCTCCCTCCGATTTTTGTCTAAACCACCATATCCGTCATTTTTGGACATTTCCACCGTTTCTTGACCATCTGCCATTGTTGACAAATCTTACTTAATCGGATGAAAATTGAGAAAGAAAAAAAATTTTATGTAATCAAGTATCAGTAAATCATAAAGAACTCTCAAAGCTTCTCGCTAATTAATATCTCTCGAGGAATTTTTGTAGAATTTTGGATCGACAATGATTATTGTGCTTTGATACGATCTTGGATTATTTGAGAATGTACACAGAAAAGAAGGAACGAAGAAGAAGAAGAAGAATTGAGATACTTGATTAACTTGAATTATATCGTGTATACAACTTAGTCTATATATAGGGCTGTAAACGATCGGAGCCGATCCGAGCTTTGGCATGTTCGAGCTTTGTTCGTTTAATTTCTTATCGAGTTCGAGCCGAGCTCGAGCTCATTTCAAGCCTAAAAATTCTGTTCATGTTCGGTTCGTTAAATGTTCACGAGCTTCTAACGAGCTTTTAACGAACTTCAAATAAAATTAATTATGATTTGAACTTCAAAATTATCCGCAGATAAAAAAGAGTTATGAAAATTATAAAATAGTCATTACAACATTCATAGTATTAAATACCCAAATGAGCCACAAAACTACTAATTGACCAAAAAACTAATAATGTTTATGATCTCCAAAAACATAAACTTTGACACCATCATATAAGAAGCAGTGGAAATTTAAAACTGAGAAGCAATGACACATCGCCCAATCCATCAATCAGCATAAATGTCACTTCTTCACACCAAAATGAACATGCCAACATAATTCTGCAGAAACAAAATTCATGTGAACAAATTAAGAAATTGAAACATGAGCTACAAAATGAAACTATACTCGATTACAACTATGCAAGAAAATCATATGAACAATAAATAGTAAAAGAAACTATGCAAGTCCATATAAGTGATGAAGACCATTTCGATTTAGTTAGCCCATAAAAATTAATGGGTAAATTAAGTTAATAAGTGATGGTAACGATTTAAATTTTATTTTATTTTTATTTTATAAATTTTTATCGAGCTTGTTCACGAGCTTTCGAGTCGAGCTTTGACTTGTTCATGTTCATGTTCATGTTCATTAATAACTCGAGCTCAAAATATTGTTCAAGATCTGTTCATTTAGTCAATGAACCGAGCCGAGCCGAGCTTTTAACGATCCGAACACCGATCCGAGCTTGAACTGTTCAGTTCGCTTACAGCCCTAAGTAGAACAAGAACTTGCTCATTCTGACTAAAACCTGAAATCAACCGAGATCTTGATAAAAACTAATATTTTCTTATTCAATTTAAGTACAAATAAACATGATATAATTAATATATTTTCTACTTATCTAGAGTCTTGAGTCTTGAGGGCTGAGTTAGTAAAGAGGAAAAATATGGAGAACAAATGTAGAAGGTCGAGTAAACACTTATATGTCTTTGAGGTATTAAGGCATTTATATATGCTTTAAATAGTTCTAAATGAATTATTGTTAGGAATTGTAGAAATATTGTATCATTAAACTGATATTATTTTCTTGTTATATATGTTTTTGAAAAGCTAATATAATTATATTTCAAGTAGAATTACAGAATTCTTATCCTAGATAAAAGAGTTATTGTTAAAATACTCAAATATTTTTCTTTTTCGTCAAATTAATAAATTATGTCTATAAGGTTATATTTTCTTGTATTTCTATGAATTGAACTAAATGAATTTATTTCTTTGTAATTTGTAAATACACGAAAAATGAAGTGAATTAATTTGAAAGAATATATGTATGTATATAATTTCAATTCAACTTACTTATTTTTGTATATCGTGACTATAATAGTATGTTGTGCAATTATAAAGGATTGCTCACAAATTAATTATTATTTTATTTTTAATTATTATCAGATAATATTTTATATCTGTTAGAAGTATATTATAACTAATATATTTGATGTCCAAATCATAGACATAGACTTCAAGTCTAATTAGAATTAAACTTGTATTTATGTTCTCCTAAATTTGTCTATAAATTGATGTAGTTTTCTCATTGATATTTTTACCTCAATTCATATTAGAAATACAAAGTTTTGTTCTCTTCATCTTATTTTCTTCTTTATTATTGTGTTGAGCTAAAGGTTGTTTTACAACACGTTATTAGCACGAATTTGCTTTATTTTGAATCACAAAAGAATTTTCGTTTTCGGTTTTTCTTCAATATGCCTAGCTGGATGAATTTCAACTTTTCCGGAGTTCTAACCGTCGGATCATCGTGAAATTTTGTCAGAAAGTTTTTAACATCTGTTTCGTCTTTATTATTGTGTTGAGCTAAAGGTTGTTTTACAACAATATCAATTATAATGATTATTTTATAAAGGCCTAATGCATTGTTTACCCCTAAACTTGTCCCAAAAAATCAAGTGCCCCCCTGAATTTTGAAAAGCACTCGGTTACCCCCTCAACTTGTAAAAAAAAGTATCAATATCCCCCCTAGATACCACATGTCACATTCTGGTTGGTTTGACTTTTTAAAATTTTCATTTTTCTCTCTCTACAAGAACTTGACACGTGGCAATTAGGGGGCAAATTGATTTTTTTTACAAGTTGAGGGAGTTAACCGGTGCATTTTTGCAAGTTCAAGGGGTAATCAGGTGTTTTTCAAAGTTGAAGGGGACACTTGATTTATGGGGACAAGTCTATGGGGCAAACTATGTATTCGACCTTTTATAAAATCAATATCACTATAAGACCACTAATTAATCGAGTTTTTTTAGTAAAAGGTTTGAGAAAATACTCTTCACGCGTCGTAACCAGCCCTGCAGTGCATGCGACTGACTAATTAAGTTGGTAATTAAGGCTTTTTATTTCAGATCCTTAATTATCAGTATTTACTTTTTAAACTTGTCACTTAAAATTTTCAAAATTTCTCTTAACCTTTTTAAAATATGCAGAAGAGCGTCAGTTTTTCCTTAAACCCCGCTAGTCGGATTTTGATTTAAGGGAGAAAACCAAATTCTGACACCATTTACATTCATAGAGCAAACCGGTGCACTTTGAAAAGTTTAAAGATAGTAAACCATTTCGAACAAGTTGGGGTATAAAAAGCATATTTGACTAAGTTTTAATTAAGACGATATGTCCCGCCTTGTGTTCCATATGTTCTTCTATTGGTCATGAAGTTACCAATTGTAGAAGAAATCAGGCTTTAGTGAAACGTAACGATCAGACTCGCGATACTAGGAAGAAATTTAAGAAAATAGTGGCGAAAGGAAATACAATGCATCAAGCCGAGAATCATATAGCGAAAGAAAATTTGTGCACCAGTCCAAGGATCATGTAGACTAAAGGGGTAGTGCACCTTAGGCTAATCTATAACTTTTTACCAAGAGTAAACAATGATAGAAGTGTTTAATAGAAAGGTCTAAAAAATCAATTCTCATTACTACTATTTTCAAAAAAAAAATTGAGAATAGTATGACAGCTAAAAGAAAATTTCCTTTGATTGATATGGATCGTTATTCCAATGCACAGGGCTCGGATGAGTGATTCAGAAAAGAGCGGTACAAATGACAGTGTAGATTCAAATGCTTATGATATTGGCGGACATGATAAACTGGCAATGATTCAGCACACCCATACAATTGGTAATCATGTTGTGAATTTGGATGGTATTAATTTGGAGGTTCATTTGGTTGACAAGAAAGGGGTTAATGATTCCATTGATAATAACCGAACAGTCAGGGAAGGGAAGATTTCGTGGGTTGAGTCGGTTGAGAAAGAGGAGCAATGGTGAATGGTCATAGGAAGGAAAAGTCATTTAGTATCCTCTCACGACTCAGTCGTATATAGGAAAATGGAGGTTTGCAATCACATAACAATGGAAGTTCTAAGTCACGCAAGTCACGAGAAATCTCAGAGAATTGCATGGATGTTCTTTTCCCTGCGCATGGTAGAAAGCAGTAACTTAAAAGGAGCAGCCTGCTGTGCTCATAAGGAAATAGTCCAATTGAAGATTGCTCTTAGAGGTAGTTTAGTCTAGTTTAGCTTGTTCCTCTTTTTGTTGATTTTTTCATTTTCTTTTCCATTTTTTTATTTTTTATCTTTTAAGCAAGATTTTTCCGAGCTTAGCTTTGTATTAAATAATTAAAAAGATATGGTACATTTGGTAGCCTAGCAAGTTCTCAGTCCTTGTGAAAAAATCTTGGGTAAACTTAAAAAACATGCCATGTGGTTTGGCCTATTCCCAAAATGATGCCCGTGGAATTTTTTTTTTACAATACGATGCATGTGGTATTAAACGTTAGCAAAACACTGATTTTTTTCAAACGTCGTTCGAAATGCACACGTGGCAAGGGGCATTTTGGGGAGTGTAAATATAGGGCCACTATAAAAGGCCAAAAGTTTCCCAAACCCACACGTGACCCATTTGTTTGCTAGAAGCTGACGATTTCCCTTCTTCTTCAATACTTCTGAACCAAATTCTAACCCTAGAAAGCGAAAATTTGTTGTTTATTTTGACCAGAAATGTGAATTGCTATAACTAATCATCTAAGCTGTTGAATT
>CAOJBI010591871.1:0-22990 GCA_948277035.1 Euphorbia corollata
TGTTGCGTCTCTTCCACAAGTTCCAAGCAATAGAAAACCATAACGATCTCGCAAAAGAGTGGTAGCTACTCGAAGAAAAGTAGGATTCCCAAAGCTGAAGGAAGTCGTATCCTGTCGATGGCATAACCAACGGAATACCAAGCAGGCAAAAAATATTCCACCAGTACTTAAAAGAATGGCTGCAGAGGAAAAGATTATGGTCCATTGTTTCTATTTGAGCACAAAAAGGGCATTTATCATTCTCAACCAAGTTGCAACCTCTTCGAAATAAGAAGGACCTAGTTGGTAGCCGACCATGAAACACGAGCCAACAAAAAAAACGGACCTTAGGAGGAAGAATAGCATCCCAAATGATGGAGAAGTTAAATAGAGGGTTCGGGAAAGCTTGATAGAAACCCAAGCAAAAAGAACTAGCTGAGTAGTGTTTATTTTTTTCTATTTCCCATTTAAAAACGTCATCATCATTTGTGAAGACAGGAGACAAGTCTGACCGTGAGCTTACTAAATCTGTCGAAAAAATTGAGTGGCAGGAAGTCTCAATCCAAAGTCTGAGTTGGCTACATCGTTCTTGGCTAGTAATGCGTAAGCGTCGTTTCCAAAATGGGCAAAGTTAAATATTAAGATTCTTGATAGTTTAATTTCAACTAATTTATCAGCCAAAACTCAAATTGGTACATCTCTCAAAATAGAGGTGGAAAATTCTAGATTCGAATTTCAATCTCTTCAAAAATTTATATTTTTTTGGGAAAAAAAATCAACTAATATGTAGTATGGTTGAACTTTATGGACTTGTTTTTGCAGGTTTTCGAACTCGCATTATTAAAAAAAAAAAAAAGACGAAAAGCCATGCATATGCATTAAGATATTAAAATGAAAGAGGCACTAATACATCAAACAAAACGATTACAAAACAAACAATTTTTTTATTTGGTAGTTCAAATCCGAATCTCCGGAAAACTTGTCCAGCTCTTGATAAATATTGTATTCTAAGACTCAAATACCACAATAAGCTCTAACGGGACAGTTGGATTTGTAGCCTTCGTCAGTGCGATAGAAATGTAAAGAAACCATTATGATCTAAAGGCTTGTACTTCAATGGATGTTTCTCATCTATAAGCTCATCCGGTACTTGAATTATTCCACTGTTAAAAGCAAACAAACCCATTGAGTATCTATCTTCTTTCCCTTTCATTATCACTCTGTGGCTTGGTGATATTATTCTGTCATTGCTCCATACCTAACCATTAATTTCCACCAAAAAAATAAAACATTGGAAAAAAAATAGCATTTCGAGACAACAATTGTCACGTGTTTGAAAAAACAATGTCAAACTCACTGGTTAAAGTACTTCCTACCATTAAAGAATCCCCGGCAATGACAACGAAAGAAGATGGTGAAAAGTGGACATCAATGGTTTGGCCGTCCCTGGTGTCAACTTGTAAACCATTGACTTGATTTTGATGGAGTGTAGTAATGAAGCTTTTATCAGTGTGAGTGATGAATCCTAAATTAGGCTCATCTTCTTTTGGGGCTCTGTTTTTTATGAGTCGGAGAAGATAAGTAGTTGACACCATATGACCCTTTAGATGCTTCTCTGAGCCATAGCTTTCAAATATCATTCTTGTTACCATTGAGTCCATTTCTGCTGTTATATTTGCATATTCATGGATACACTCGCTACAATATCACATAAAAAAAAATATTATTGTTTGGATAAAAAATTCCGGCCTAGACATACGAATACAAGTGAATGGGTTTGATGTCATGTTAACCTTGAACCCTGATATAGTAATAGGTAATTTATGGATTCATTCACGTAATATATAGTTCACTTGTCTCATGAATGTCTGATGAGTGATTTCAACTCCGTATTTTATCTAACAATCTCCTCTTAAGTATGAGACATGGTACCACATCCGTGCTTAGACCTTGCTCCTCTTGACCAATACACATAGTCCGATCAGTCAAACAATTGGCTCTGACACTGCTTAATCAGGATCCAGGAACTTACGCTCTTGGGTAATATGAGGATCCAAGTAAATGATATACATGCCAGTTTGACACCACACTATGAATCCATTGCAATTATGTATTTGGTCGGATTCTAACTCCTCAATTGCCCAAACAATTAAAAAAATTTAACAAAATTCATGACAATTAGAATTTCGTATTGAGATCCAGTATAAGACTTTTTTTCAAGCACGAAAAGTTGATGTCTATTGTTAAGCTGATTTATAGCTTGGAAAAACAACGTCAAGTTGGTTCCGAGTAATCAAGTTGTACAAGACACGAGGCATTTTCATTTTCACGAGTTAAGTAATTTCACGCTAGTCAAACGACATTATTTCATGATGAGTTGAATGGTTTCACCGGGACATCTCCATTCCTACACCTCCATTTTTCACTTCAAATTATATTATAATTTACAATTTGAAATTGCCATAGTGTTTTTTCCCTAACCATGTGCTTCAAATTTCACTTCAAACTTTAAAACCACAAGTATAAAAATGATAATAATTTTTTTAAAAACAAAGATATATTTTTTTATAGATAAAAGAATATCAAATTCCAAATATACATTCAAATTATGAGAATTAAAAATAAAAACAGCAAAAAAAATTGAAATCGGAATAGTGTGAATCTAAATTTGAATTGACACTATTCACATTTTAAAATTGAAGTTGGAACTAAAGTGGGGTTGAAATATTCTATTTAAAATTGGGTTGGAGATACTTGAATAGGAAAAAAACTTTTAAAAAACAATCCAAAATTAAGTTATTGGAAAACTCGACATAAAGATAAGAAGAAGGTTGTACCAGAAATGAGAATTCCCATTGGGCCACATGAGATTGGTGAAATGTTGAGTGGCTTGTAGAGAAGTAGCAGAGTCAATGCCCATATTTTCATGGAGAGGGATTTTGGGTACGTATTTGGTCAGCATAGCCAGTTAATGGTTTTTCGTAATTATTTTGCATTTTGGTTAGTGTTGGAAGATCAAATACTTGCTTCATTGCACCAAACATTTGATTGCGAAATTCAGGAGATAATTTGTTGCACTCAACTATAAAACAACCATACTCTTCAAGTGCCTGCCTAACTTCACGGCAGATTTTGTGCCAATAAGATGTACCAGGTTTAAGGTTATCCTGGGTGAAATCCAGGATTGGAAGCTTTGGTGGTGATGCTGAACCCATTTTTTATTTCGGAATATCACTCTATTTTCTTGTTTAGAGCTAGAATTGGAGGAATTGGTATTTATGGAATATGGCTGCCGACCAGCCCTACTCCGAATCCTAATTCTAAAACTGAAGCATGACATTAAATACTCCAAATTTTCCAAGTTTGGAGTATCCAACTTAATACTCCAATTTTGGAATGCACCATCTTTTTATTATTTACTATAAAATTTTAAATTATTTATGATTGCTTTATTATTTTAAATTTTTAACAATAAAAATATCTAATTTATTTTTTAACTATATAGTTATTTATTTGGAAATGAATAATAAACAACTGAGGTATAACTATTATATCCTTATATTTTAAGACCATAAGGTATAAGAAAGACATGAACAAGAAAAATAAAAGTTAACGTATAAACAATCTAATAATGAATCATGTACAAAACAAACACAAAAGATTTAAAGGCTCCTCCCTCTCTCCAAAATTCTTTCTCCTTTTTTAGCAGCTCCTTCCTGTTCTCAAGCACGTTGAGGGGGAAGGAAGTTTGACGGGCGTTCCTCCCCCTATAGGTTCTTTGTAGGTTTTTTTTGTTTCTTTCTAATGAAATGGATTTGTTCTATTTATCTTTCATCACGGATCGTTATCTTCGAACATAGATCTGCAGCTACACTTATCGATCTTGACAATTTTACAATTGGGGATGAGTTCCATTAGCTTCAAGATAAAAAATACGTGTTGATCTTTCATACAAGACATATATATCTACATTCTCTTAGCAAAATTGTTCCAAATCTACAAGATGATATGATGTATGCTGGGATTTTTATGGTTGCGAACTTTCGAAAATGTTAGTTGGAGGCTTAAAATTACAAATTGCAAGGTTTGTTTGTGTATTTTAGCATTAATGATTATTTTCTTACTCTTGTGGCAAGTTTGCTCTATCACCCTATCTGGTGAGATCTTTGTCCTTCTGGTTATGGTAGGATATTATTATCATGATATATATAATTTTCTTACTCATGCATCTATAAAAATGTATTTCATATATCAATATTAATATAATACATCATTTTCTTGAAAAAATAATGAACGATGTAACAATTGGTGTAACTCAACTGGTACAACTCTCAAAGTAGAGGAGGGAGTCCTGAGTTTGAAATCTAGGCTCTTCAAGTGGTCTCAGTTTTTGTGTTTTTCTTCCTTTCTCGCTCTCTTGTACGTTTTCTTTTTCTCTTTAATAATATCTAGGTTCGCTTGTTTTGTTTGGTTGTCGGGGTGCCAACCTAGTTGGGATGTCGATTGCTAAACTCCAAGTGTCCCTAATTTTTATTCAAAAAAAGTGGTCTCAGTTTTTAATTAAAAATTTGAGCTAAACTCAACTTTTGCATTTTCAAGCTAAGTCGAACTTAGATATGTTCGAACTCGGTTTAATTCGTTAACATATCTAGCACCAGGGTTGTCAAGGGGTACTATTGGATCGGGAGTGTGTTCCCCATATCCATATTGATTAAGGTTTTGGGATTTTTTATTTTTCCGATTAACTATCAGATATTCCTCATTATCCATTGCAGATTCCCCATTACCCATTAATAAACTAATACGATTTTTTTGTCAAAATTTCAAATTCGATACAACCAAATAAAAGTAGCTTTTACTGCAAGAATTATACTTAATAGTTGATAAACTTGCAAAGCTATTGTTTAGTCCATTTCAAATCATGCACTAACATGTTCATGATTTCAAATGCTCTCCAATTAATACAATCTGAACTAATAATCCCAAAAGTCAAATGTTACTTCCATTTAAGCCTAATGCATCGATAGATGCCCAAGCTGTCCCCAAACATGTTGCTCCCTGAAATTTGAAAATGATATCACAACTCTCTCATCTTTCTAAAAGTGCACTGAAAAAATTTCCTACACGCCACGCATCAACTTTTGATTTGTTTGACAAATTAAAAATGTTATTTTCTTATTTTCTTTCTTCAATCAAAAGCTAACACGTGACATTCTGGAGCAAAGTTATACATTTTTTTTGAAGTTGAGGTAGCGACAAGGTCACTTTGAAAATCCAAAGGGACAATATGTTTTTGGGGATAACTTGAGACATCTCCTGAAACATTAACCCTTCCATTTATGCATAACCAACTACATATAAGTTTATAACACAATGAAAAGAATTACGAACCATTCTCATTTTGTCAACAAAAGAGAAAGAAATTATTCCAATTGTAATTTGTAACAATTTTACCTAGAAACACAATGAACTTTAATCAAAATTCGTATCAATAGACATTATTAAGTAATTTTTTGAATTAATGTATCAATTACTCCTTAAATTTGTTCAAAATGGGTACATGTCACCTCCTGAACTTTTAAATTTGTCAAATACCCTCTGAACTTGTTTAAAATGTACAAATTTGCCTCCTCAATGCCACGTGTCAGCTTCTGGTGAAAGAAAAAAATAAAAAAAATGACATCTTTGAAAAGTCAAATGAACCAGAAACTGACGGGTGATAATAAGGGAGCAAAATAGTACATTTTAAATAAGTTTAGAGGAATAATATCTGACACATTTGAAAGTTTAGGGTGACAAATGCCCATTTTAAACAAGTTCACAAGGTTATAAATGCATGAGACGTAAATTTTTTCCCAAGATATACTTATTTCAACGAAGCATATAATTCTACTAATGATATTTTTAAAATTAAGTGATACAAAAAGAGGTTTTCTTTATGTATTTTTCAAAGAAAAAAACCATCAAACCCTATCATACCTCAACTCACTTACAATTTATTTGTTATTTTTTTCTTTAAGTTTCAAAATATAATATAATACTATTATAAACGAAATTTAAAGGAATAAGCGAATAAAAACCGGCCAATGCATAAAATTCAAATGAAAATAGGCAATAATGTGTCTGTAATACCCATATTTGTTTTTTTATTATAAATTTATCAAATCGTAGTACCGCTACAGCAACCATTAATAAAGAGAAGAATAATACAAATGATTAAGTTTTCCAAATGAAATGAAGGAATCCAAGTCCAATTTCATTTCAATACTGTGAAACGATTTTATAATAATATGTCAAACTTGTCTGCGGACCCCGGGATTCCTTTGAAAATTAATTTGTTCTGTGTTTTAAAATGAAAATGACAATTACAATTACAATGCTGGTCTGATCCATTGTCACTGTCATTCCTTTGGATCTAGAATTCTACGAACCCGAATCACTATTTTATAGGGCTGTTTACATAAATATAATTAACTATATTTTTTTTATTTGTTGAAAGTCATTTTTCACATAAAAAACGTACAAAAAGTCTCTCTGAACTGTTGTCAATTGGATGTATGAAATAACAGTCAACCAAAGTATACAAACATATATAGTCATGAATCAATCCAAAATCAGAGAAGATATTTCAGACAGACAGAGTGCCTTCATCAGCTTCATTAACTTACATCAACTTTTCAGAGAAGATATTTCAAACATATAATAAGTTAACAAGGAAAGTTTAAGTATAAAATTACCATCTCAGACATTATCGGGTTTCTGGTGAACATACACAGCTACAAGAAGAACGGATTCCAACATTTGTTAAGGTTCAAAATCAGAGCGCTGTAACAATAATTACAGGTCTTGGGATCACTAAACCACAAAACAGTGCATAAAAAGCAGTAGAAATTATGGTCGCGGTTTGGTGATTAAGCGACACAACCACAACCATCATGTCGTAGAGCAAAGTGAAGTACATGTATAGCTTGCGCAAAATTACATGGAATCTCAATCACAACCTGCACCAAAAGGATCTGATTAATCATCCATTGAGATCTACATTTTTTTTTTTGTATTACCTGACTGTTTTTTACCTTTGCAGAGGCATATGGAAAGGCAGAATACATGCCAGCAGCTTTTTCTCTGTAGAATACTGTTCGTTCAATCGATACTATTGGCTGCACAGATGATGCATTTTGGACCCCCATGAATATGACTGAAGTGTCTATTGAACACAATGCATTAAAAAGATCTTGTAGCTTAGTTCTGCAATATTTTCGATTGAAAATGAAATTAGATAAAAAGAAGATGGATGTCATATCATATATATATTGGTAATTTTTGTTGCATTGTTGATCAAGACTCGGAGCTTACAATTTGGTATTCAAGAGCATTATTTTAAAGACCAAGCTCGTAACAACTGTGAATATAAATCTCACAGCAGTGTATAGCGGATATCTCCAACAAGACAGATGTTGTTTCCATAAGCATGCCAATAATTGCGCATAAACGGAAAGTGAATATTGACTGGAGAAATGGAGGTCCTTTGAGCCAGGAGAGATGGATTGCTCAAGTCCGCAACAAGTGCCTTGTTCATCCTGCAAATTTTGTCAAGTGCTTAATATGACATAACTGAGCGTTAGAAAGAAACAAGTGCTTAAACTGATAAGTTCTCTGATAATTCTGAGTTTTTGTAGATGTCAGAAAATCAACTCCCAAAACTGCTTGTTGTGCCGAACTGCTAACTTCTAACATCCATGTTGCTGGATTAAATCCATCTTTTATTTTGCTTACACCTTCAATTCCCTTTGTTTTTCAAAATTTTGTTAGAAACTTAGAATAAAGCTAAATTTGAACATGTTTCAGTTGTTTTGTTACTAGTCAAATACAAAAAAAAAAAAAAGTATACCTTAAAATAATTAATAAGATGGCAAGAATGGCGGCCAAATGGTCCAGCATAGATCTCTTTGCCACCTCTTTTAAGGAGGAACAACTGATAAGCATATATTTTCTAAGAACCCAAATATGGACTAAATCTTATCTCCAAATTAGCATTTCTGACCTCATCAAATACTTCCAATATATCCATGCAGGGTTGATGAATGATGCAGACAACTGTTCTTCCAGTATTCAATGTTCCTAACAGTTCTCATGACAATTGCAGCAGCTCTTGCATCTAGTCCTGATATTGGCTCGTCCATAAAAATGATCGGTGGGTTTGCAACTAGCTCTAATGCAATTGTAAGGTGCTTTCTTTGCTCGGTTGATAAACCACTGTCACCTGGCAACCCGACAATTGCTTCCTTTATCGGATTCAGCTCCACATGCTCCATCACCTCCTCTATGAACATCTGTACTTATAAACACATGAACTTAAACTGTATTTCTTCTTCCAAGGGCTTTTGTTCTCATGATTTTACCTTTTTTGTTTCAGCATCTACTGAGAAGACAGATGAAGCCATGCTGAAAATACTGATTCATAAACGGTGATATATGGAGAATGAATATCATTCTGCTCACGGTGTCCGAAATTCGAGCAAATGTTTCTTGCTTGTGTACCCAGAAATTGTAATATATATTTCCCTCAATGTAACCCCCAGTTTTACAACTGGCTAGAACATCCATCAGGGTGGTTTCACCGGCACCACTTACACCCTTTAGAGTAGTGAGAACACCTGGCCCAAAAGCTCCAGTAATACCATTCAAAAATACCAATTTATCTTCATTAACACCACCATTTTTCATTTCCTGCACCATACAATCCAAAAACTATAATACTTACATATCTAAGTTCTATCC
Organism: Euphorbia corollata; assembly: GCA_948277035.1. Classification (NCBI taxonomy): domain Eukaryota; kingdom Viridiplantae; phylum Streptophyta; class Magnoliopsida; order Malpighiales; family Euphorbiaceae; genus Euphorbia; species Euphorbia corollata. The sequence goes on from CAOJBI010591871.1 coordinate 8,761, forward strand.
TGGAAACAGGATATATTACCTGTGCCATGTCAACACAGTGTACAATCTCATCAAATGCCGTACAATGAGGTTCAAAAGGTATAACTATTCTTTTTTTTTTTTTTTGCTATTGTTAAGTGAAGATCTAGCTGTCTTGTCAGTTTCTAGTTCTTGTGATTCAACTGATGCACTAGCTCAAGGCTTCTCAAATGCTGCGCAACAATAAAAGGACAAACTCAATTTATAATCATGAAATGCTGTGTTTATTTTAGAAGAAAACAAATTACTAACCATTGAGAAAAGTAAGAGCTAGCCATTAAAAACATTGAAAACATTGTAGACTAATGTGAATCCAAAAATTGCCCCAACTCCAAGCCAATACCAATATGCTTCTGTGAAGAACCCTCGAGATGTGAGGATTTCGAGTCCTCATATTGTTCTGTTGAGTTTGGAGATGAAATCAAACTCACATATCAGTTGATAATTTTAAAGAAAATGAACATGAACATAGATACTAGAATTTGATATGTGACTACAAGCCCCTGTGTTAACTATCCACGACTCAACATTATGTAATGAAATGTTACCTGAAGGTACTGAATTCACTAACATACTCTGGATAGTATTGTTCATGTTGTTGAACTTGACTTGGCTTGGCTGCAAAACCCCTGCTGTAGCTGCAAGCACATTTTGCTGATCACTTCCTGCCATTTGAGTTGAACAATATCTGCAATTTGACCTACTTCTTCAACTGTAAAACTAGTAGGAAGAACATTTCTATCGCCATTGAAACCAATACAAGTTATTGCTCCTCCGCTGTCATTGAAGCCTTGTTTTTGAAATTCAGCACAGCAAGCATCTTGATCAATAGCACCAAATTCCTCTGCCTCGCTGACACTAGCCATATTAGCTTTACTAAACTTACACTTAAAATGTGGAGGATACCCATTCTTTTTCCAACAATTGATTCAATTGCAAAAAGAACAAAGACCTTTCTTTTCTCCTTGTCTCCTAAAACCAAACTGATTGTTAAACCCTTGATTGACAAATTGACTTCCATTAGCAAGCTGATTATTAATCTGCGAATTACCAAATTGAAAACCGGAATGATTTCCAGAATTGCTTGCATAAGGCTGATTAAAATTATTTCCTCTAAATCCTTACTCTGAACCATAATTCACTTTTCTAACGAAAGAAGCCATATCTTGATTTCCAGTTTCATTATCCAAAGATACAAATTCCCTCTCAAATTGTAAAAGCAAAGAGAGAACTTTATTCATTGTTGGCAAAGAATCCATTGCCATTGTTTGCGATTTAACATTAGAAAAAGTACCACTAAGACCTTTCAAAAAACATATAACAAGATGACTCTTTTTTCCTTCTTAAAATCTGGGTTACGTTGCAAAGAGTCCATTACAATGTTTGGTAGCTTCTTTTCATTTTGAATTTTTTTGTAATCGAAAGCATTAAAGCTTCTCTTCATTTTACAATGGCATCATGATTACAGCATAAAAGGGAACGAATTCTCATCCCAATTGAATGATTTGTATGAAAAACTTCACATGTCATAAGAATCTTCTCTATAATTTTCTTTTTATTACTTGGAATACAGAAATCTGAATTTTAAAATTAGAATTCGGAATAAAAAATAATATTTATTAAGGGTATACAATACAAAAGGAGCATATGTAACATTCAAATATTATATTGACCCCGACAATCAAAATGCAAGAGGAGAGCTCTTCTTTCATCGCCTTTGGAAATCCAAAATATTTATGGCAACTGCAAAAGTAAAACCAAAAACTAGCGCAAACCCTAGCATGATAACAGCAACTACTCCCACAAAGTCATGTCTGAAACCAAAGTAATCCGCCACAAACCCTTCTACTGTCATACCATTTTCAAGTTTGTCCTTAACATCTCCGAATTGCGACCCAACAAGTCCATACAATGTCCATGCCATAGGACATATATAGCAGTACCATCTCCACCACACTGGTGTTCTCTGCACAAACAACAACATTTTATAAACATCAAAACTATCTTGAACTGCTCTCATTGACAGCTACAGTAACTTACAGGTCTTGGGATCACAAAACCGGAAAACAGATTCCAAACCGAATAAAATGTAGTTGAAATTATGGTAGCGATTTGGTGATTAGGCGACAATGCCACAACCATCATGCCGTATAAGGTGAAGTAGAGGAATGTAAAGTACATGAAATAAAGATACCAAAAGAACTTAGCAGCGCTCCATTCATATCCACTCATTGCATACACTATCAAACCATATGCTACAGCTTGCACAAAAACATATGGAATCTCAATCACAACCTGCACCAAAAAGATTGTATTAATCAATCACAATCTACTTTTCTTTTGTGTTACTTGACGGTATATATATTACCTGTGCAAAGGCATATGGAAAGGAAGAATACATCCCAGCGGCTCTTTCTCTGTAGAATACTGCTCGTTCGACCGCTACTATCGGCTGCACAGATGATGCATTTTGTATCCCTACGATGACAATTGCAATGTTCATTAAGCTCAATGCATTTAGAAGATCTTGTTGCCTGGTTCTGAAATATATAAAAAATGAAAATGAAATTAGATAAAACTCCTATCATATTTTGTTGCATAAGTTGTGGAGCTTACAATTTGGAGTTCAAGGACATTGTTCCCAAGACCAAAGCTGTAAAAACAGTGAATATGAATTTCACAGCAGTGTATGACGGATTTCTCCAATAAGACAGATGTTGTTTCCATAAGCACGCCGAAAATTGGTGATAATAGGACAGTGAATATTGACTGGAGAAATGGAGTTCCTTTGAGCCAGGACATGGATTTCCCAAGTCCGCAACGAGTGCCTTGTTTATCCTGCAAATTATGTCTAATTTAATATGACACACATCCAAGGCCTCGTTGGCGGTTCAATTCAAAAAGTTAATATTCACTTTAGTTTCAGATCAATATTCAATAGTATTAATTAAAATGAATAATTCTAAATAAATAATAGTTCGTAATATTGTGTAATATTTTACAAGAATTAATGACAATTATTTTTGTAATGAACAATTTGCTTTTATTGAATATATAAATAAATTAATATTTTTGTATATCAATAATAATTAAAATAATAAAGATATTGTTTTTAATTTATAATAATACTAAGTTAAAAATAATATTAAAAATTATAAATATAATAATAATTATGATAGTTTATAATAATAAGTTTAGTTATAATTGTAATTAATAACTGTTAATAAATTATATTGTTATATAGTATTATTTCAAAATATTATCGATTATTATTATATTATAATTTTAAAAAGTAGTATGGTATTATTTTAAATTATCGTTATATTAATATTTTAAGATAACAGTATTATGGCTAAATGCATACGGAACCCCCCGAACTTGGTCCAAAACGCCCTCCGCCACCCCAAACTTTCATCTGTGACACTTTGCCCCCCAATGTTGGTAAAACTGATATAATTTGCCCCCTCAATGTCACGTGTCAGTTTCTGATTGGTTTGACTTTTTCAAACATTTCAAAATCTTTGAAAAGTCAAACCAATCAGAAACTGACACGTGGCATTGAGGGGGCAAATTGTATCAGTTTTGCCAACATTAGGGGGTAAAGTGTATAGTTTGAAACTTGGGGGTGGCGGAGGGCGTTTTGGACCAACTTAGGAGGGCTCCGTATGCATTTGACCTAGTATTATTATTTGAAATGATCAATTCAAATAATAATATTAAGTTTCAATTCAGATTCAGTTCATGTAAGTTCAGTTCAGTAGATTTTGAAGAAGTTGAAAACAACAATACCAAATGAGCTTTAGAAATAAACAAGTGCTTAAACCGATAAGTTTACCGATATAATTCGGAGTTTTTGTAAATTTCAGAAAAATCGACCCCCAAAACTGTTTCTTGTACTGAACTGCTAACTTCTAACATCCAAGTTGCCGGATTATGTCCATCTTTTATTTTGCTTACTCCTTCAATTCCCTTCAATTTCAAAGTAACTATTTTAAAAGAAGTTACATTTAAACATATTTCAGTTTTTTTATAGTCAAGTCAATAAAATCATACCTCAAAATACTTAATTAGATGACAAGAATGGCGGCCTAATGGTCCAACATAGATCTCTTGTCCACCTCTTTTAAGGAGGAAAAGCTGATATGTAAGCCAAGTTAACAGTAAAGAATACAAAAATGAAGTTAATTTTATGTTCAGTTTATAATGTTGACCTCATCAAATGCTTCGAATATGTCAATGCTGGGTTGATGAATGGTGCAGACAACTGTTCGTCCAGTATCCACAGTGTTCCTAACAGTTCTCATGACAATTGCAGCAGCTCTTGCATCTAGTCCTGAAGTTGGCTCGTCCATAAAAATGATAGATGGGTTTGCAACTAGCTCAACTCCAATCGTTAGGCGCTTTCGTTGCTCAGTTGATAAACCGCTGACACCGGGCAACCCGACAATTGCTTCCCTTATTGGATTCAGCTCCACATGCTCCATCACCTTCTCTATGAACATCTGCATCATTATGAATACATGAACTTTAATCATATTTTCTTCTTACAAGGGCTTGTTTGTTCTCATGATCCTGTTACCTTTTTGGTTTCGGCGTCTACTTGAGACGACAGGCGAAGCCAAGCTGAAAAGACTATTGATTCATAAACAGTAATATGTGGTGAGTGAATATCATTTTGCTCACAGTAACCGGAAATTCGGGCGAATGTTTCGGGCCTTTTTGTGTACCCAGAAATCGTAATGTTTCCCTCAATGTAACCCCCAGTTTTACGACTGGCTAGAACATCCATCAGGGTGGTTTTACCAGCACCACTTACACCCATTAGAGCAGTGAGAACACCTGGCCGGAAAGCTCCAGTTACACCATTCAAAAGTACTAGTTTATCTTCATTAACACCCGCGTTTTTCATTTCCTGCACAATAAAATCCAAAACAATACTACTTACATTTCAAAGTTCTATCCTAGAGACAGGTGACAATATATATACCTGTGTCATGTCAACTGAATATACAATCTCATCAAACGCCATACAATGTGGTTCAAATGGTATAACTATGCTTTTTGTGCTATCGTTAAGTGAAGATCTTGTTGTCTTATTAGTTTCTTGTTCTAGCAATTCAATAGATGAACAGGCTTGAGGCTTGTCAAATGCTGCATAACATTAGAAAAGTCAAACTCAATTAATGTTGTTTATACATTAATTTGAAGACAACAAATTACAAACCATTGAGAAAAGTAAGAGCCAGTATATATATGATATAGTAGACTAGTGTGAACCCAAGCACTGCCCCAACTCCAACCCAATACCAGTACGCTTCTGTGAAGAACCCTCGAGACTTTAGGATTTCGACTCCTAATCGCTCTGTTGAGTTTGGAAGTACCTTTTTTGAGAAGAAATCAAACTCATGTACATCAGTTGATAATTCTGAAAGAAAATGAAAATGAATAAAGATATTCATTAGTAGTGCGAGTTTAATTACGTGACTCCAACTACGTCCAAGGAACTCATTAACAACAAGTGCATTCTGCGCATACATCATTGGGGATAGCCAGTAACCCCAAATCCACCAATTTTTTATGTCATCTGTGACATTAAACAAAAAGAAAAACTATTAATCTTGACACGATATTCAACAAAATTAAGTTCATCTTTTGTAGTTATACCTCGAGAGAAGATAAATCCACCCAACACCAAGAACAACAAGAATGTAAACCAGCCAATTGTGTTCGCTACAATGATATTTCTACCAACTGCAGCAATGCATCGGAATAATCCAAACGCCATCTGGTTAAGTAAAATGAGCAACAGATACTGCTTCATTAACCTGTAAAAATGTACTATATCTTAAGAAACTTCATCTTCCCAATATAGCAGCCCACCAATAAGTGATTCTAAATTACCTTCCAGCATTGGGATCAAATCCAATGACATAGTAAGAAATGAATGTCATCATCGTAATTTCTATGAATGTGATTGGGATTGTAAGGATCCATGTGGGAAGAGCATAAGCCCAAGCAGGATAAAATCTGAGGTCTCTTTGCTTGTAAAACACAGGAAGCTTAATAACGGTCAGTGGAATTTCTCCCACTCCATTGAATGCTACTACAATAGAAATTAAGAATAGAGCACCAATATATATTCCTCCGTCAATTACTGAGTCTCGGTGCATCTCAGTTCGAAGGAACAGTGTCATTGTAATGACAGTCAACATGATCAGCTAGTAGCAGAAAGAATGCGTCATTTATAGTAAGTAAAAGCAATTACTCATATCATACCTATATCGATGTAAAGTACCTTACAAAATTTGAAAATATAGAAGAATGAGTTCCTTTTCATGAGAAGGAATTCTCTGGAGAAGCAAACTTTGAATAGCTCCTTCTTTTTAACACCATACTTGTTTTTTGTCAGAGCAGCTGGATGACTTTTGGCCTTATCAAATGGGCTCGAAAGCTCGTCCCGAATTTTCCTTCCAACATGGAAGGACTGAAATTTCTCAGAGAATTCATTTACTGTCACAAATCTATATAGCTCATCATTCCTTGCCCAGTACTGCATTTGATCTTTCCTTGATGTCACCTATGAATTTAATCAATTCAATATTTTACATGAATTAATCAGTCTTCAAAATTTGTGATGCTTACTTCTTGCAAGAAATCTGCCACGCCTTTTCTCTCAGGACACTTGAAACCCATGAGCTCAAAGAAGTCGAGTACTCGCTCGCGAGGACCATGGTATACTATCAAGCCGTCAGACAGGAGAACAATGTCATCAAACAAATCATAAGTCTCCGGATCAGGCTGAAGAAGAGAAATGAAAGCAGTCCCTTTAAGAATTCGAACATATTGCTTGAGTGAGTTGACAATCTGGTAAGTTGTGGAGCTGTCCAAACCAGTAGATATCTCATCCATAAACATTGCTGATGTTGGTCCAACAATCATTTCACCTACAAATTCAATATGATACAAAACTGAATTATGTTATTATAGAATTTCACAGCAAGATAAATTTGCAATCAGCAATGGTATATATAAAATCCCTGCAATGTCACTTGCTTGCAACAGATTCTGCAACCGAAAAGCCTAAATGTCTACTAATTATGACTACGAGGAAAATTGCAAGAGTTTCTTATATTCCCTTGTAAAAAAATTGGTTTAGGAAATATCAGAACGGAGCTTGCAAGACTTCTCGTATTCCTTTGGAACTTGGAAATATAGTAATTAGAAAAACAAAAATTAGAAAAAGCAAGTGTTACCAACTTCTCCATATCTCCATCTCTCACCACTTTCTCGCATACCAACTTCCTTAATCAATAGATAAAAATGAAACCCTAGATTGTACGGGGGCTTATTTTTCCCTCCAAACCCAGATAGAATTCTCCAAGATAACTTTTTTTCATATCTATGCATTGGAGGGAGCCATTTCCATGTTCTTCTTATCTCAATGCTTTGTTCTGCTTGTGATGTCTCTTTATTACAAAAAATCATCTTTTGAATCTGAGGCCAATTAACCCATTCAATTTCTTTTTAAAATACAAGTACTTCTCGTTTGGTTTCTTATTGGATCAGGATCAGGGTTTCAAGGTATGTGTGGTCCGCTTTGAGATTTCCTCTATCAAAAGATTACCAAAATGTGGAAAAAAGTAGTTCGTGATCTTACTATTAAGGTCACTGTTTTTGAGATTTCCTTTGTTTAATATTCATATAGTAAATTCTATTTTCTATTAGTTGGTGCTTTATTAGAGTAAAAGTGCTCTTGACCTTCTCAAAAATATATAATTTGGGTATCTAAGTATCTTAATTATACCTAAGTTTGATGTTTTTAAGATAATTAATGACTAGGGACTAGCATTTGATCTGCACTAATACGAAACTAGTAACTAAATTTTGTGAACAATTTATTTGAACTTCACCCTTCATCTTAGAAATAATTTTACAAGGGATGACATATTTGCGAATCTGCAAGGGAAATTTGCAAGTGAAATTAAATTCATTTGTAGATTTGCATGGGAATCTTAACGAAAACATATATTCCCTTCTAATTTTGCAAGGGAATAGAAATCCTTGCAAACTAGTATGCAAGAACACATACTGCAACGGAGTCAATACCGTTACAGGAATGTTGCGAAATGGCTTCCGCAAAGAAATTTTCATTGCGGATCCCTAATTTTCTTGCAATGAATTATGTATCCTCCTTTTTGCTTACCAGTCGTAACACGCCTTTTTTGTCCTCCAGAAATGCCTCGCAACATTGCATTCCCTACAACTGTATCTGCACATATATCCAATCCTAAGACCTGCATAAATGACATCAGATACTTAAAATAAACTTGTTCTTAATCATCGTGGTACTTTCTGTAGCAAATGATAATATACCTTTAGCACATAATCTGTGATAACACCAGCTTCCTGGCCTTGTGTCGCTGCTGCCTGTTGCATCATTTGGTATGATGATAGGACAAAATATATAATCAACATCTATGATGAAATCAAATCCCTTTGAATCTATTTAAAAGCTTTTTGGCCTAGCTCTAAGAGAGCCGAGTTCCTATCCCACTTAACCTAACCTTAATGGGTGAATAACTTCTGTTTTGTGTTACCTTTTCTTACCTTCATATAGACATCAATATCAGGGTCGGGAATGATATTTGCTTGTTGCTCTCGTCGCAATAGCTCTGCTAACAAATCTGCAAATAACATAAAATAATTAGAGAAAACATACAATAAAAGGAGAAAAGAAATTATGGATTTTTGGTCAGGTCAGTTATAGAACTAACCGTAACGGGTCCCAACCCCTTGACATCGAGCAGAAAAGGCCAAAGTCTCCCTAACAGTCATTTCTGGTATATGAATGTCATGTTGACTTATATATGCAGCTGTTCTTTGGGGTATAAACTCATCCAATGTATGCCCATTGTAAGTCACCCTACCCGAAACCTGACAAAAAAAAAAAACTCACCAATTATAAATTATGATATGGTATTGTATGGTTTTTGTTGTTTGGTTACGTAGAATGGTATGGTTTTTTAAAATTATTGTTTGCAACCATGGAAAACCACCAATTTCATGATTTCAAAAAATTAGACTTTCATGGTCAAAACCATGAAAAACCATACCATGAAAAAAAAAACCATAAAACCAAGAACATGGTATTTTAAAAGAAAATGTAAAACCATGAAACCAAACAAGGGTTAAGATCAGTTTATCATCGAAAACACTAATATATTCTCGCCTTTAGAGAAGTATCAAGCTTTCCAGCCAGAGCTAACAACAGTGTTGTCTTTCCAGAACCCGGAGGACCTAGAAGTAGTGTCAATCTGCAATAATCAATTGAGGATCAGAACCGTTCATAATATACGGTATTACAATTGAGATTTCCATTTCATCAATGTAATGTGCATTAAATTTCACCTTGATGGCTTGATGATTCCACTCACATCCTTAAGAACATTTAGGTGTTTCTTTCTTTTCGAGAGAACATGGAGAAAACTCAGTACGCCCTGTTCAACAATCAACCTATACAAACTGAGTTGCTATTTATTGTCACAAAATCAGCAGAAGCGTCTGCTACAGATGGCCGTCATGGACGGCGGCGGCGGAGAGCCGCCGGGTAATTGATAAACAGGCGTATAAATTCTGGTTGTGCCCCACCCGCCAGAAAACACTTCCCTACCTCCCATCGACATCGGACTGTAAAATGGAACTTCGCCCTCTGTGTGGGAGGAAGAAGACTCACATTTCTCTTATTAATCCTTTTTAAATTTTACAATAAAACGTTCTCGTTTGAAAAGATAAATGCCTCGTCATAAAAGCCCATTAACCCATCCTCTGTTAATTTTGACTTTTACGTCTATCTCATTTATGTTTCTCTTTCTTTTTTTTCTTTTTCTTTTTTTATTTCGTCCATATTACAGTTGAAACAACTCCAACTTAGTTTATGGCAACTAATTACAAAAATTAACTTTTTATAGAATCGCTATTAAAATTCTAATTATATTTATAAATTCTGTGTTTATTAATGGTGTATCAGTTGATAAAAGTTCCAAATTGTTTTGAATGATCAATAATGGGAACTTTTCTTTATAAGACTTATATTATTAGCTTTAAGAAAACCTCATATTGTTGTCCATGTATGTTGATGGCCTAAATTTGTAATACTTCATATTCGCTGACATGGCACAAGTGGTATAGAGGAATTTTGAATCTTTGTAATGTAAGTCCGGTAACTTCGCCTAGTTATTCATTTTTACGAGGATGTCATCAAATAATGAAGTTAATATATCTGAACTCTTAACTTAACTGAACCAAATTGAAGGTGAAGAGAATAGGACCTAATTTCGATAGTATTTAGAGAAGTGTTAAAAGAAGAGTAGTTACCTCGAGCATATTAGCAAAGTAGTTAGACAGTGAAGGTAAAGCTTTGCTTCCTACATGAACTTGTGCTTCAACCGTCAGATGCTCGAACCGTACTTCAATTGTAGGAATATCAATCCCAACTCTGAAACACCAAGACACAAACAATTAACATCAATTAACAGAACATAACATAACAGAATTTTGAACATTTTGAATTAGGATTGACCTTGTATAGTCTACCTGTTCATACGGTCCCTGAGCTTCAACAAGAACTTCTCGTTGTCTTGTTCAGCTACATTGACCAATCGGTCAAGCAAATTCTTTCGATCTTGAAACCCAATGTCATGCACATCGACTTCAATAGCTCCGTTTGTTAATGTGTTCAGAAGGCCTTTTCGCAAGCGGTCATAGGTGGGCAGTTTTTCAATAGCAGCCCACTTTAAAGCTTGTTCATCGTCTTCTTGTTGTCGACAAGAGTTGGAAAGCATTTGTGCTGCATTGTTGTTTCTCCAAGAAAATGAAAAACTCCTCTTTCGTGAACTGTTAGCTCTGCCATAAAGAGTAGCACTTTCCATGTTTTCAACAAATCAAAACACAAACAACGGAAGCAAAATACCAAATGGAGGCGTTGTTTTATACGAGAGTAGCAAGGATGTGGACACTTGGGCACAATAATGGCAAATGTATAATTATTTGGACAAAACAGACACTTAAGCAATCAATAGCGTAACCGATACTCCCTCCGGTTCCTAATAATTGTCATTTTTGAGAGTTTTATATTTTTTAAGAAACGATTAATAAATGGTAAAAATTACTTATCCACCCTTAATTAATGAAATAATTGGTTTGTTCATGGGTTGTCATCAATAAAGACATTATAGAAATATTGAGGGAAAATGTATATGAAAAATGTAAAATGATAAGTATTAGGAACCAATTATTCATCTCTAGAATGACAATTATTAGGAACCGGAGGGAGTATTTGTGAGAATCGGTTCAACTCAATCATTAGCCTATCACTTTTTGTAATTAGTTTAGTTTGTAAAAAAGCATAGCATAATAGTAATTTAAAGACTTAAATGCAATAAATGGAAATTGAATTTTGAAGAAATTATTGAAACACATATAAAAATATTAATACAAAACAATTAATATTCTAATCATGCTTTTTTTTAAAAAAAAAAAAGGTGCAAAAATTATATTTGTAACAATTTAAAAACAATTTCATCCAATTATTTCACTCCTGTGATTCCACCTAATTATATTAATAGAAATCGAAATATATCACTAAAAAATATTTAATTGTTTTTTATTAGTTATTGTTATCTATTTATTTTATTCATTTCACCTAATATTTATATAAAATTAATATTAAAAAAAGTAAACGAGGCATATTATTATGATTTTGGGAAAAATCAAGTTAGGGCTAACGTAACCATCGACATCTAAGATAATAGGGTACAAAAATATCTTCAAACCATTAAATTATTGTTATCTTTAGCGAATCCAAGCCTTATTTAATTACTAGTCGTTTAGGTTTAAATAAAAATTATAGTTGTTTAATGTTATTTTTTAAAAGTGATGGTCACCTCTAGTAATTAGGGAGGTAACAAGGAGATAGAGAGCGAAAATTGCTTCAATCCTGCTAACTGATATATTTAGGTTTCAAAGTTCCATTAACCCAAACAGTCAATTATACCAAGCAATCACAAAGTTTTGGCAAAGCGTTACAGACACTAATATTAAAAGAACACCTTGCAAGGTGGTTATACCATATCGCTATCATTCTCGGGAAAAAAATTTGTTGTCCCCAATTATGTGTCTCCTTGTATGTCACTCATCCATTTTTTGACAAATGTCATTTTTCTTTTATTTTTTTTATTTCTTTAATTTCTCGTTCGTACTTTTCATTTTCTCTCATGAAAATGGGACACATGTTGAATAATGAATGAGGGACATACAAGGGAACACCAATGTTGAGGACAGCAGATTTTATTCTATCTCAATATTTGTAAGTCTAACTTCATGCACATTTCTCTCATCGGATTACCTCTGAAGTAGACATCAAAAAAGTTACGCCAAGATTGTCACACCCCAATTCTATCGCGTCATCACGTTTAGTGCTAGGAACACTACACAAGTAAAATTTTTGCCTTGTCAAATTATTGAAACTGATTAATACATTATTATAATTAGGTGATTTAGCTTAACCTAATGTAAGAGCGCAACTGGTCCTAATTCCCCTATTTCTTGACTTTTTAAAAGGTTCATTAACAATCAATTAATTAAGTTTAGATATTTTTCTGTTTTAAATAATCCACTTCAGCTATTTAAGTCATGATGAGATTATATTAGTTACATTGATAACTATAAGTTGGTTTACAGCTAAACTGTTCCTCATGAATGAGTTAATGCCAAAGCTTCGTTTGGTTTATTTGTTTTGTTTGTTGATATGATTTTGTTTGTTTTTAATAATAGTTTTTTATGTTGTTGATTAATATTGTTTTTGTCTTCTGAATTACTAAATGCAAAAGCTTGACAGTCGTAACTTAAAACTTTATTCGTGCCAAAATGACAATTAAAAACCAATTCTACTAGCTTCTATATATTATTATCTATAAATGTAAAAGTTTTTTATTTCAATATCATTATTAAAACGGTACCATATCATCGGTTCAACAGTAAAACCGTGCCCATCACTTTTTTTGAATGAAGTTGAGCTCGGAAAATTCCGACTCTATTTATTAAAAGTAAAATAAAAACAAGTTAAGAGATAGGAAAATAACCAAACAAAAAAGGGAACAAGTATCAACGAAACAAGCCTTATAGGCAAACTACTAGGAGCTCAATTTATTTCATGAGAGCTCGAGGGGATGTCCATTTCGAGCTCTGCTTTCGACCATAGATCCGGGGAGGAACAAAATCCTCGTAATTCTCATGACAATGACTATCCTCCGATGCAGGAATATTCATGTTCCATGATGAACTTTTTCCGGGTTGACAAGATTTTGAGGCTGAACTTCTCATGACAAAGTTGCACTTCTAAATTTATCCCGTCTGGATTAGAAACTTGTAACTCATGTGCATCACCAGAAACGAGATTCTTTTTCCTTTCAACCAGACTTTGTTGGCGATGTTTACTTCGGGAGAAGATGACTAATTGTTTTGTGTCCAGTTGTTCTATATCAATACTTTGGTGCTCATCTTTCCGGTGCTTCTCAGTTTGGTTCGTCGAAATATTTATACCCCGATTAACTCCCTTGACATTTGCTTTCTTTCCTTTTCTTTTTTGTTGGACCTGCCATTCTCCCTCTTGAATCTCTTCTGTCAAAACATTCTCCTCTTCCTCAATTATATCAGAGAATCTCGTCTGTCAAAATATTCTCCTCTTCCTCAATTATATCAGACCATCGTTTTGACTCAATTCCAGACTGCACTAACACCTGGTCTGCTTTGCTTTTTAGTTTGGCTTCTTCTCTTTCCGCCGAATCTGCCCAAGAACCCGGAACACTTCTCTCAAGTGAAGAATAATCGGATTCTGTTTCATTGCCGTCCATGTTTGCATTGAGAACATCATTTTGTTCTTCATTATCAACGTTAAGATCTAACTGAGAGTGATGAAAGACTTGAGTAGATGAATCTTGATTGTTCGGAGACGTCTGAACTTGTGAAGCTAATGCAACAACAGCCTCACCCTGGTAGCCTAAATCAAGATCAGCTTGCTCAGCTGCATTGTTATCCATAGGAACTTTTGATGAATCCATCACAGCAATAGGGCTGACTTTCCGAAGAGGCTGAATTTTTGGACAATTATCTAGTGTCTGTTCTGGTTCCGTAGTTGTCTTTCTACTTGGAATTG